>JAEKDQ010000878.1:0-141591 GCA_026937815.1 Etheostoma perlongum | reverse complement strand
TACCAGGCAATTTCTCATGAACTTACATCTATAATTGTAATGCCAGACCCTGCTTCAGCTCCAAGACAAGAACGGCAGCTATGCGACTGCTGGTTCTCTATTCTCACACAAATTACACAATAGAGTAAATAGTGTGTTACATATTCCGACATAATTTACACCACACACTTCTACTTTGGTGCAGACTGTAATATCTTAACAACTAATGGATGGATTGATTCGAGAGGATGAATCTAGAACATTTCCTCTAGCATCATTAGCAGGTCTAACTCCTTCACTTATCTGATATTTTAACTTTTATCTTCTTACGATGACCAACACAACATTTGCACAGCAGTCAGGGTTACTGTGGATAGATCCCACTGACCTCAATGATCTTCTTCTCTTTGTGGTTTTAGGTGACCACTTGATGGATGCCATTAAATCTGGTGCTGAACAGTTTTGGCATGTCATGACCTTGACTCCCAATAGTACAATACATCTCTACACTATATAAAAACTAAATCATAGCCACAAATGTTTGATTCATTTACGTAGTTACGATCGTAGCTGTGCAGCCTTACAGAACAACAGCACAACAAAAATTCCATTGTCAAATTTGAATTTAACACACTAGGCTGCTTCTCTACTACTTAATAAAGTCTCCATAAACAGCCAACACTTAAAAGAAAACTCACTTTTTTGCAGCTATTTTACCTGTTACTTTTTATTATTATTTCCTTCTTCCCAAAACAGCCAAGTTGAGTTTTCATTACAACAAATTATGACTGGTCTGACAACTGTATGAAATTAATCAGAGCACACAAGGCCAAAATGCCTTTTAAGTAACCACATTGCAAAGAGCTATTTTTAAATGGGTCCCCAAACGGTCCAGTCAACAGCACAGCTAACTTCACGGAGAACAATGGCGGCAGAACAGCATCTGATCTGTTTGTAACTGGTAGACTCGTGATTTTACCTAGTCAACTGATTTCAGCAAGATAGTAAGTGACTGTCCTGCTTTTTTACAGGCGTCTGAACTCACCACATACAGTTGCCCTGTTCATGGACTTCACCGTGCATGCTGCTAAAAGACTTTGTATGGGGGAATTTTACTGGAATGGATATTGGGTGTTATTTTTAAAAAATGGGAAACACTGAGAGTGTAGAAAATTATATAAAATGAACAATTAGATTAATTTACCCAATAGAAGGTGCCTAAACACCGTTCTGGATAAACTGGCCCACTGAATATCAGGAAGATATAAGGACCACAAATCTTATGATTTTCAATATCAAGGAGGCTGATTTGTGAGAGAGGCTTTATGTGAGCATGTTTCTTTTCTAAACACTGCCTTCTTTACAAACCTAAAGAAAAAAAGTATGTAGGCTATGCTAAATTATGCATTTCAAATCCTTTCCAGTCAGTATCTTGTCCATTTACCAGTGATGTTTCTCCCACAAACATGGGATGGCTGTATTACACAGGGTGCATTTTAGCAGTGTGGAGCACCTTTTGTAATTGTTTTGTATCTTTGAACCATTTGGTTTGCTGCTTTGAGCTCAGGCACCTCTTTTATCCACCCAACATGCCTTGCAATTTCTGGAGAAAATGCCTGTAGCACCCAAAGTTGAAAAACAGTTCAACTCTGAGCACAAAAACGTTTTTCCTCTATCCAACCACAAGTCTTCCGGTCTCTATTACTGTTAAAAAAAAAAAAAAAGCTGAAATGTTGGTGGAGCAAGGCTAATGTGTTCAAAATAACAGCTGATGTTTTCAAGCGTGCTAAATATGTCCTGTTTGTTCTACATCTATTATACAGTGAAATTAGTGATGAAAGCATCTTAAAATGTTACTGTTAGCCTGCATTATATATACACATCGTTTTAATCTTAAATACAACATAATTTCATCAAACCACAATTTAACTGTAAGATATTCATGTAAAAAGGAGATGAATAGTTATTGCATGCTATTTTGTTCTTAATGGAATTCAGCCCTAAAGACATGAACTGAGAATCCCTGATTGGGCTTATTGAGCCGTCGGAGGTTTTCCTGCATTTTGTTGTAGTAAAAGAAGAAAAAGTGAGCAGAGGTTTCTGCTGGCTCTGCATTATTGGATGTGGAGAGTCATGATGAAGTTAGAGTCATCGCCTATCCCAAAGACATGTTCATGTTTAAAAACCCTGCTTGCACTCCCACAGGCTCATGTACTGTACCCAGACTGCTTTTATGAGTTTGCATTGTTGTTTTTTGTGTCAACTATTTGTGTAGTTTTGATTGGTTGAAAACAAAACCTGGAATTAGAACCTGGTATTTGCATCTTTTGGCCTTGAGTACAGGAAAGGGTTCCTGTGTTATTGATCCTTCATGGATCTGACTGCAAGCAGTACCTCCTACGTTGTTATGTGACTAATACATTCCTTGAGGAATCTCAAAAGTTGCCTACATCCACAGTTACAGACACCTGAAACTCAAAGACTTGCTTAACCATGCCTGCAGAGTTGGATGACATGAAGCTGCAGCAGTAGAATGAGGTCTTCCCCTGATTGTTGAATAAAAAGGACCCCCAGCAAGAAAAAAAAGCATTGCTGATGCTAATGTTGATGGAAACAAGTGAGTCATTGCTGGTAATCCATTAATAGTTTCCTGATTTCTTCGTTTTGGTTTTTCCCCTTGTTACATCAGTTTAAGTTAATCCACAAACCTTCATCATTGATCTTGATTATTTGTGTATTAATTGCTACTGATGAAATCTCATGATGTATCTGGCTAGAGTGTCACCACATTGTGTTAATCAGCTGCAGTTTTACTTAAGGCTTTAGTGCATTTTTTTTTATAATAATTGAATGGTCGATACATTCAAGCCATTGCCAAATGATTTGATACAAAAGCTTATTAAGACTACTGGCTCAAACTCTCTCTGTATTTCTCAGCATGGCTTTGTTCAGAAATCGTTGTTGTCAGGCAGCTTTTCACACACAGAAACCCAAGTAAAGTTATTTATCTCTTCTGAAGAGTCTATTAGGTTTTTTAATTCTCTATGTCCTCCTTGGCTACTAGAAACTGAACTTACTTTACTTAGAATTTAATGTGTAAAGTGTGAGATTGTTACTGTGAATGTGTGTAATCTCTCAATAACAGTCGTCATCAATATCCATCTTTCTTGCAACAACTACTAAAATTTTACCTGTGACATCAGCCACACAAGCCACTGTGCGAAGGTTTCTTTTTTTTTCCTAGGATAGTCCTTGCACTTTTTTTTTAAATTTCTTGCCAAGACTTAGATGAGAAGCCAATCTAATATCTGTCTGTTGAATATGAAGCTAGCATTTGCTGGTTAGCTCAACATGATAAAGACTGGAACTGGCTAATTTGGTAGCTTTGGATAGAGTCAAGCTTCCTGTTTCCCCGTTTCCAATTATTGCAAAGTTAACCAGCTGCTGGTTGTAGCTCCATATTTACAGAAGCCTGTATTACTGCAATAATTCCCAATCAAACTAACTACTTAGATGTTATATTTGCACCTCCTTTGAGTGACAGCTCCTGGCGTTTCTTTCTCACTTTTGTTGCTTCTCTCTTTGTCTTTCTCACATGTCCTCATTTCACACCAAACCCCTGCAGGCCTTATGTAACCTCAGACAAGTCCTGATTGTTTCTTGAGCTGGCAGCATAGATATACACACACACCTATAGGCACAGAGCTGCATGGACTTCCAAAATCATGCCTGTGTTCCTGCACCACACTGAGTGGGATGTGGTGAACTCCACAGATTTCTCCTGTGATGATGGTTTGCTTTCCTGCTGTGTCTTGAACAAAGTTGTGGAGTGTCATTGCCTACAATTTATAATGTCCTAATTTTCCTCATCAGTTCCTATTTCATGGATTTCATATTTCATGTGCCTGCCATTTCACTTTGCACCTTCTTTCTGCTTCTAACCTCCCATGTGCCTTCAGTGCTAGAGAGAGTGTGAGATGAGCAAAGGGAGGAGAGGATTGGGTCTTTCCCCAGGGTTTGCACTCAAGAGACTGCACAAAAATCCCATAATGTATCGTACCAATGGGGACGTCTCATGGAAAAGCTGAAATGGAAAGAAAAAGGAGGGAAGAGTGCAGTTTACCTAAGATCCGTGGCTGCTTAAACCGTTCAATATATGTATACGTATATATGGGTAACTAAAGCAAATTGGTGTGATTATACCAACAGGTGGGTATCATCTGTGTTGAGCTGAATCTCTAATCTGGGGTGTTGTTTTGCATTGGACAGTCGACTTAAAACTGAGGGGGGGAAGAAGGAGTCCTGTCAGGCTCTCCCAGAGGAAGATGCACATCTGGAAGAAGCAGATTGTTGCCACTTTTCATCAGGTTGCTCCATGCCTGCCTGCACTGGACTGACAAAGGGAATGCCAGTGCCTTTCAAAAACCTTTTGTGGATGCGCCAGAACACCCTGTTACCTTTTTCAAATCACACCTGAACCAGGATCAGCAGGGGCTTGCTTGCCTGCTGCTGTATGAGTAACATGCGTCTCATTTTTTTTCCCTGGCTGGAGTCGTGGCACTCCAGGTGAGTTGTGGGAATAAGAAAAGAAGCGTCCACCTCCATTCTTGTTTGAGTTCACTACATGCATCTTAAGTTTTGGATCAGAGAGGGGAAAAACACGAGGCTGTTTACAAATTCTCTCACATACTTAAGTAAATCCTCTTCAAAGTAAGGAGGAATTATCACTGACAGCTCACACCAGCACATACATCTTGAGTCTGTTACGATTATATTGGGAGAGTGAGCTAATGTCAGTGAAGCTATCAAAAGGATTCAGGGTTTGGAAGACTTTTCAAGGGAATGATGATAAGTTTAGAGTTATTACATTTTATGAGTTCTCAACTCCCACACACTCCCTGTAGGTGAAAAAAAGAAACAAATGAAATGTTGAAACACATAAAACCCAATTTCCTTGGAAAGCTACCAAAGATTACATGAATACCGGCAGAAAAAAACATTTGGGGTTGTGCATTATGCAGTACATTACATTTAATACCTAGATATGAGACAAATCAACAAGAGACTGTGTAGTAAAGCTGGCACTAGAGTTAAAGGAAGATGCTGCTTAAGTGTTGCACTTCCTTCTTTTACTGGGTTTGTGTGCGACTGATGTGAACCTTTTTTTGATGTTTGTGGAACTCATGATAAGTTGCTCAAGCTTAGGATTTTAGCAAACTATAACTCGAACTGTAGTTTCCTCAAGTTTTTTTTTAAAGTGACCAGTACAGGGCCCATTCTATATAGCTGCAAAAACAGCAAGTTGTTTACAAAAATCTAATAAAATGTTAAGTCTTATGTAGGAGTAATCGCAGTAATCACAATACAGACACGTTTGCTGTTGCTACAGTGCTGAAAATCACCTTTCCAAACCTTCACTGTGTCCACACTGACCTGCCCAGTACCCCAAGAAATTACATCCATATTGGTCAATTCCACACATGGTGATTTTGGTCTAAATGCGTACAATTCAGGAAGCAATAAGTACTTTTTTTATGTAGCGAGTTGGAAATGAATGAAGAAGAAGAAATAAGTAATTTGTCCGATGTGTTGTCCAAAAACCGCCAAAACAAAAAGAGTTATGTAAAAATGGAGAGAGAAAAGAGAGGTAGGCAGAGATGGGGATTCAAGTTTGAGACTCGAGTCACACTTAGGTCACACACACAGTGACTTTATACTTAACTTTAGACTCGTCCTCAAAGGCTTCAGATTTGACTTGGACTCGAGATGCGGTATTCATGAACAATCTTTATCTTACAATATTTCCATAACTTAAACCATGCCGTAGTCACCATGTGTATGTATTTTAGAAACTACAGTATATTAAAAATGTTGACAATGCGCATTAGAAATGAACATAATCTGGGCTTTTGCTTAATGTTTACAATATTGACGTTCTTGTCTAGCGAGATGGATGTCACATCAAATTGCCATGAACTACTATTTTTTAGTCCCTATTCATGTTAGTTCACTGTCATCTTTTACTGTGACTATTATTGCCACTATTCATTTCAGCCCCAACCGGCCCGTGAGACACACGCCTACCAAGAGCCTGGGTTTGTCCGAGGTTACTTCCTAAAAGGAGGTTTTCCTCTCCACTGTCGCACTGTTGCTTGCTCTGGAGGAAACTACTAGAACTGTTGGGTCCTTGTAAATTCTGGAGTGTGGTCTAGACCTACTCTATCTGTAAAGTGTCTCGAGATACTCTTGTTATGAATTGAAAAAACCAGTTCCTACTGAGACAAATCAAATCCCAAAACTCTCTGATGCACTTGAGTCAGTAGTGCAGAAGCACGGATGAGAACCCTCACCTAATGTGCATTTTTGTCCCCCAAAAGCACTACTTTACAGCATCATGATATATAGAAGAACCTTTCTAAGCACTATTAGAATGGATCAATTTCCATTTGACTGCCTATAATGGTGCATTACAAAGCCAGTCTGGCATATCAGAGTTACAGCTGAACAAAGTAGGGCATTTAGGATTTTCAGTGCCCGGTAGCTCAAGGACCCCCCTTGCAGGGCGCTGATCCCCGTTCTTTGGAAGAAAGCACTTATTATTAATAATTCAGCACACAAGCCACTTTATTATCAGATGCAGTGCTTTGTCCTCTCAGTGAGTGGGAACCACTGCTTAATCCTTAATCTTTGTATCTCAAATAGGGAATCAGGGACAGGACACGCTATTAGAAGGCAGAGGCAAAGTTCTAGCAGGTGTCAGTCACTTCATCAACGCCCACTGTGGTGCACTGCCCTGTTCAACATAATTTAGTTCTATGTACTCTATGTGAACACTGATCAACTTTTCTATTCATCTAATGGATTTAAAAAGAATGTCAAGTGTTTGCAAAATGGGCCTTCGCTCCTTCATTTCATGTGCATTTAAGGAGGATACTGTAAATAATAGGAGACATGTTAACAGAGGTTGATTATGTTGTCTGCTGGATTTACTGAGATCATGTTATTGCATAAACACAGCACACATGGGATTTACAAGAGGCACACAGTAGACCATAGAGGAAAAAATGTGCATTAAATATAGCTTGCATATAACTAAAATCTAATTATTGGACAGAGAAATTAGGCCATTATGGCTTTAATGAACACAATACATGATTACTATAATTACACAAAGTAATTAAACTAAACTAAACTGCAACTAAACTTTTCTTTTTATTATTGTATTGAAATTTAAGTGTACATTTGGCTGCACTTACCTCTGCATTAACTCTATTATCACCATCTCCACCTCCCTTCCCCTGTCTGTCTTTCTCTCCCTTCGCCGATGGGATCTTGTGGACCATGTGTATAGAAAAGATTAGTAAGAGTAATATTTTGAGTAATGAAAATGAGCTGCTGTCTTAGTAAATCGCAGCCATAAACATTTCTAAGTGAATTTGCCCCTGAGTTTAGTGTGTCATTACATGTTTTTGTATTTTAAATGTGTTAATGCATACATACAATAACATATCATAAATTATTCTGTCTGCTGTTACTAGGGTAAAGATATTGCATGAGACAACAATGATAACCTAACGCAGATATCAAAATGTACACATGATCATGATCTAACTTCTCCTGTATATCACTGCCAGATATACAGCAAGCACAAACCTATTGTTCCCGCCTCTGCATTACTTTGCATATATTTTTCCCTGAGTCATTCTATATACATACATTTGGCTTCATACCACACTACTGCAGACATGAATATAGTGTGCTTTGCTGTTGCTATAATTAAATCCCATAATTAAAAACCTGAGGGATTATATGTTTTCTTCGCTTCTCTAATCACATTGCACTATACTCTCTACGTCACCCATGTGAATATGACTGTCTTTTCATTATGCTGAGTGTAGAGCTGTGCTTATGTCACAGCGAAAGACAGGTAGATAAATGCCAAAGCCTTGCTTTGTGCCCGGCCCCTTTGCTGCAGCCTTGGTGGGGGTTTGAGCCATGGTACCTCATACAGTAGCTCATACAGTAATGACTAGCTGCACAGCCAGAGGTTTGTCCTCCTTTAGGATCTTACAAATATCTGTGTCAGCTTCTCTCAGCTGGATGAATCTGCCTTCAATTTCAATATCTTGTTCTGTTTTTTTTATCTACTTTTAACTCTATGAAGCTCTGCAGTAGCACAAATAAAACGGCTGTGTGTGGAAACAACTTCTAATGTCTATTTGAAATATTGAGTGCTGATGAGAGTGCAGCAGGTTTTATCCGTGTTATTATGTCCATATATTTATATCAGTAATAATAATAAATCAGTAAAGCTGTTTGTCAGCTCTGCTCCTACTGTGGCAGGTGTGCTTTCTATTCACACACACAAACACACGCCTACATGCAGCTGTTTATTGTTCCTGTCGGGTCAGGTAGAGGGCAGGTAAAAAAATAAAAAAGTTGTGTAGCATACTGATTGTTTTCCATCAAGCATTAAGAAACATGATGATGGAAAACTACCTCCATTTGCCAAAACCATGTTCCCTCTTCCTCACTTTGATGACAACCTTCGTGAACTTCTTACTCTTTATTCCTATGCGTGTGCATGTTGAACACACTGGATTTATATGAAGCAGTGAATTTAATATTTGCTTGCGTGAATGTTTTCAGGAGCATCCTTCATTTTAAACAGAGGAGTTTAAAGCAGTCCAATCCTGATAGTTCCTAACACATCACCAGCGCTTTCAACCTGTTGCTCACCCCTCCCTCACACACACACACACACACACACACACACACACACACACACACACACACACAGACAAACCACCCAACAGGCAGAGCTTGTTTAGTGTTACACAGGATGGACCAGAGTGCACCAGGATGAGTTAGGGTTGAGCTGAAAGAAGTTTCTCCATTGGAAATACTTTCTCTGTCTCTTACTCACTGGTGGTGATTAGCATGAATGACAGGACCGAGCATTGCAACACAGGAATATGGCCGATTGCATACTAAAACAATCATACTTTAAGAGCTAACATTAGATCCATCCTGAATATGAGCAGATGTAGGACTATACACAACTTTGTTTCTTCTCAGCTCAGCTACCACGGTGTGTTGTTTACATGCATTCATCAAAGAGAGGTGAAACTAAGAAGCAGAGCCATATATCGCCTATCTTTGCATTGCTTTGATGGATGTCAGGTGCTTTCTAAGATTGTTTTATACATTTGCATTGCCTGGCCTAAGATTTTCTCTTCCTGTAGAATGTAAAAGATTAAATAGTGTGTGTGTGTGTGTGTGTGTGTCCACATATCTGATATAAAAAGGGTAAAATGAATCCATGATGTTTGGGGGGTGGGGGCCTCTAGGATGGCATGGGGGTGGGTGTCAGTGATTTAAAACAATGAGATGTTTTCAAGTTAATTAGAAGCTGACGCCCAAAGCATGTCCCTGCCTTGTTCTGCCTGCCTCGCACCCGTCCCCTGTGTCGCTCAGACCGCTTTATGATGCTGCGTGCCAAGGCCTCTGTGCTTTGCTGTAGATGAAAGACCCTGAGCGAACGCTTTTCTCTAGAGTGCCCGAGGGAGGTCAGTGTGGAGTATCTGCTTGAACACCTAAACTCCTTTGTGATTTAAATTTGCCCACATTTCTCTTCGCATTTCTCTTCTTGCTTTCATTGTGCATCCAATTTAAGTTCACAGTAACTGTATATGCTAATGGGGATCTGATGTGATAGGTGGGATTATTGCAATAACAAATAAATAGAAATGATAGCTTGCACACTGCGAGTCTCAGTTCTACATTTATTTATTTATTGCACCAACGTTTTGAGCACAACTGCTCTTCATCAGGTGGGATAAATAACATTAATGGCCATGTAGTCTCGCATTGCCAGACTTTCCTCCACAGTGCTGCGGAGGAGGGTGGCTAGTCCACCCAGCATTCGGGGAGGAGAAAACATGCTCTGGTTTATTGACTTTAAACCTATCAAAAGTGCCGGACGGAACCCCGATGCCTCGGAAATTAACTTGTTTTGCTGGAACGTGTGTATGTTCAAAGTTGTGCGAGAGGAAACTCAGATTGGACAGATAGTCTAGCTAGCTGTCTGGATTTACCCTGCAGATCTGAGGAGCAGTTTACCATAGTCCTCATGAATCCATTGGAGTTCATTGCCAACACAAAGAAAGAGGAAGGTAATGGACATCCGGCCCAAAAGAAGGACACCCAGCGGAATTCCTGGGAGCAACAGAGCAATCCCAGAAGTGGAATGCCGTGGATATAGACTAATGGCTATGACACTGACCAACTAACTTGCCCAAACTGAAAGTTGTCACTTGACTGAAAACAACGGTTTCTCTGTGAATAGATTAAACATGAGCAGACTAAGCTTGTATTTGTGGAAATGATGCCCCTCATGCACCAGGAACCCAGAACCCACTCATCATCTTCCATTTTGACACAATGTAAAGTAACAAAGGTTCATCCTTTTCCAGCGGTAGTCCCATTTATCCGTGAAATCAAAAGAACTCCCATCTTTTTTTATCCTTTTTCCTTCACAGACAAAGGTAGGCAGCAGGCCTTCTGACAGCTACCTCATTGTTAGCAGAGCCGTTGTTATGGTTACAGCTTCATTGCATTCTGGTAAAAAAATGTTCATTAAAAAATCCCTGTCATTTCCCAAATACTTTCTTTGCTTGATACGCCATAAAGCAGCACCAAGGTCACTATGCACATAGTTTAGTGTCTGTTTTTTAGTAAATGTTCCTGGGGAGGAAATAAATAGAAGGAATATCTTAGTGTAGTTTCATTATATATGACATATTTATGCCTTAATGCCAACACTGCCCAAGCTCGAGGATTCCTTTTATCTGATGTTTTTTATTATGTACTTGTAGTTCCAGTATTATTTTCTTCCGTGAAAATGAAATGTCCTTGTCATGTCTTTTTTTTTTTTACCTTTTCTCACTCCTTGTTCCCATCTGTCCGATCCGTCTCGTCCATTGTTGTGTCTCATTTCCATTTTAGGGCTGAGAGACATTCACCTCCACTTAGCACTGTAATCAGTCTCCTCAGGCTCAACAGACAGTCAAGAGCTGCTGTTCATTGGTTCTCTGCCACCTAAAGCATCCTTTTTTTCTCACCCGTCCATTTCTTCCTTCCTCCTAGTGAGCCTTTTCAGTATTGATGATGGCCTCATATTCTGCAGCCACATTAATTTGATTTCAATTTGAATTCATATGCATTCATAATTGTGGCTGGGTCTCGTAATGAGCCTTTGTTCAGGGTAAAAACAGGATATGAAGGTATGTGCAGTACAACAAAAATATGGTGTTTTTTTTTAAATGAAACCTTGTAAACCTATTCTGGTACAACCTCAATACAATGATGAATCTGATAATTAGCATAATAGGCACGCTTTAATGTTTGGCTAACCTAATGCTAATCTAAGTACTTCCTATAAACAGAGCAGAACATGGCGAAGTAAAGGTTTGATACAAATAAGGATAAAGTAAAGTCAACAACTGCCCTTCTCAAAGAAGCAAACAACAAATGTTTTTTGCAACCACTTTTCAACCTTATACAGTTTGTTTTATACTAAAAGGGTGTGGGTTTTGGGAGGTGTATCACTTTAAGAATGTCTGTTGGCAGCTTTAAATGATTTTCAGCACCTTCGAAAATTAAACACTGTACAACGTCTTACTGGTTTCCAAATATACAACAACTCCATCAACTCTAGGATATTTAGAAATAGCCTATATATATATATATATATATATATATATATATATATATATATATATATATATATATATATATATATATATATATATATATATACCTATAGACTTTTCTTTTTAATTTGCAAACAGTGACATTAGGAAAACCAATACATAAAACATTTTTACATTTGTTCTTAAAGGGAAAATTATCCACCTTTTAATGTGGGTGTTCAATCAGCACTCATTGTACAATATATTTACAGCCCATTGAAAAATAATTTCCCACGTGTTGACTGAGAAAGCGAGTTCTCCTGCTGGCAGAGGCTTAGCAGATGTGCCTACATGTACCAGGATGCATTGTGCACGGGCACGCTAAGCTCTCTACACTTCTCTAAGATTTTTTAGTTAACAAAATAAACTCATAAAATGGTAATAAAGGAAATATTATTACACCTAAACAGAAAAATACAACCGTATTCTTTCTGAATTCAAGTGTATCTCTTTCACCAACAAAGACAAAGACAAGATTATTTACCTTGTTAACTCATCATAAAATACAATTCATTCAAACGGGACAGAAAATAAATAAAACTCACCAAATCTGCTTTAGTAAGTTTTTCCACTGTTCCAACAATCACCAACTCTGGTTTGGTTGAAATAATCCCTTCCCCCCATCAATCCCCATCAATGATAAAAATACACCAGTTTATATAGGTGGAGATAAGGTTGGAAATCAGCGAACTGTACCTTTTTAGAGCTTAATTATTTATGGTGTGACGGAGTATTTAACTTCCCCCTTGCAGTCACTTCTGGGTACATATGCAGGGGTTTGTTGCTGTAAATGACAAAATAAGACTTTTTGTTTTATCCGTCTTCCATATTCAGGGCCGGTTTGATTGACTTGTTTTCTAATGAGACTAAAAACCAAGTCTAAAATGTATGCTCCATTGAAATAAATACACACTTGAAGATTGTAATGTCATTTTTCAGCATTTAATTGCCAAGGGGTGGCAGAGGGCAACTTTGAGTCTAGAACGTTCCATCCCACGATTTTCCAGCTAATTATGGTTCCTCCCAAATGAGACACGTTGTTCTGCCTTAAAGGCCAACGCCAGCCAAGGCTGGGAGTTATGCACCGCTCCATGCTAACTCACTGCAATAAATGAATTACCTCCCCACTTCCTTTTTACTTCTCTCCAGCTGCTTTTCTCCTGTGTGCTAGTATTTCACTTTTTTGAAATGATTATGTTATTGACATTTACTGAGAAAATAAGCAAAAAATGTCAAGCCTTT
Organism: Etheostoma perlongum; assembly: GCA_026937815.1. Classification (NCBI taxonomy): domain Eukaryota; kingdom Metazoa; phylum Chordata; class Actinopteri; order Perciformes; family Percidae; genus Etheostoma; species Etheostoma perlongum. The sequence continues at coordinate 128,617 of JAEKDQ010000878.1, read as the reverse complement.
AACCTCAAACAGTAATCCTATCTGTTTTTGTAGAGTGGTGTCATGTTTCAACTGGGGAAAGAGCTTAAATGTTTCAGATTTTTCACATTTGCAGCCCTCAACAGTTAAGTATTCCTGGTGCCTATAGTGGCAGGTAGTTCGTTACACAGTCATTTGTCAATCTGAGAAATTTTGTGGTAGGCACACACACGTACACACACACAAACACACACGTCCACACACACATGTGCACACACACACACATGTTTACAGTTCCTAAAACTCTAAATTAGTCCTGAGCCGAGCTGATGAATTACCATAATGGTCATATTGATTTTGAGTGGGTTCTGCCAGATGCCCTTGCACTGTGAGAAGAGACCACAGGGTTTTAACTGAGATAAACACTGAGGTTAAATGCATGCTTTAATCAAAACCATCATGATTAGCTGAGGTAGCCCTGCTCTCTTTTGTGAGGTGATGGCTTCACTGGCTGACACTGCAGTGATTGGTGGAAGTAGCACATTAGATCAGGCCAAATTGTGCATATGTGATTGACTCAGTTTTATAGGAACAATCAAACAGGATCCCTCATCGCTGTGCAGAATTTTCTTGACTTTAGTGTGTCAGCTCTTTACTTTGAAGACAGACCAGAATCTATCTCATGATGTACGAGGGCAAAAGAAAGACTCTGCTCTCTGGAGAGCCTCTGTTCTGAGGAGGATATTTAGAGCTTTTCCAGAGCTACATTTGTATGGAAAGCTGGCTACAGTTTTAGAGGTCACAGCCTCGTAGGCTCTAGGCTCTCTCTCTCTTTGCCCCTCTGATGAGAGAAAAAAACTGTTTCAGAAGAATTGATTGAGTTACAGGGCAATTCGTTTTTTATGTTCTTTGACATGTGAATAATAGATTTTGAGTCATACGGTGTGATCCTCTCTCTGCCTCCTCTGTCTCACCAGGATCTGCAACAGAACAGCACCCCTGGAGTGTATTGCTCAAGAACTCTTCAGCAGAGTGGATCTATCAGGGACCAACAACATATTAAAAGTGGGAGAGAGAAAGAATTAGGCTCATGTTCAAACCAGCATGTGAACAGAAGAGGCTTTGGGTCCAAGTTTCTGTGGGGAGTGAGCACACAGCAGGCTTCTCAGAGCAATCGCCTCCTGTGGAGTTTCAGATGGAGCTGTCCACATGTTGCATGCAATGGATACATGTGCTGCCTGCACTGTGAAGGTTTGCAGGCCTGCTGTGCAGTGGTGCACACATCCGCGAAAGCTCACAGTAGATGATCAGCTCTCTGTTCTTCAAACATATAGTCCAATTCAGGCTAGCAAACAAATGTCAGGCTAAACTAATCCTGTTTATTCTCATTCAGCTTAGTCTCATATTACCAGACCTTCCTCCACAGCACTGCAAAGGAAGGTCTGGCTAATTACAACATTCCAGGATGGGAGAAAAACATGCTCTGGTTTATTGGCATTTCTTTAAACCAGTCACAACATTCAGCCAAAAGAGTGACAACCAGGGGAATTTCAGCGGCACCGGATCTAAAAGCATTATTGTATCAACACTATTTTTATTATAAATCTAAGAAAGCGCAATTTGTATTTGCAAAAATAACTTCATGCATGTGGTTCAAAGTAAAAGCGTCTGAGTCGTGATCCAGCTATCTGTCAATAAGCATACCCATTTGCAAGTTTGGGCTTAAGGACTTGTTTTTCTCTGACACCAGCTCCAGCTATAAATTAAGCCAGTTTCAAAAACTAAAAAATCCAAAGGAACTATCAATTTTCTAATCTGGATAACTCGTTTCTCCACATACAAAAAACAGGGCCCTGCAGTATGAAACCAAGACCATGGCGTTCCTTTGTGTCTCCTCTGCTTCATTGTTCTTCTGTAAACCTGCATCTGTACCAGGACCTGGAGCATTTTCTGATTCTCCCCAGTAACCCTGAGAGAGAGTGAAAGCAGAGAGCTTGTCACAGCCAAGCCTCTCAGATCATTTATTATTGATTTAGCAGATATGAGGTGGCGGGGAAGCGAGGAGGACAGAGACAGGCAGAGACTGCGAGAAGTCAGTCATTAGACCTGTTTAAGAAAAAGGAGAAAGGAGAAGAATTAGGAAAAAAGACAGCAGGGAAAGGAGAGGGGGGCGATGATGAATAGAAGAACTTTAAATCCTCCAGCTAAATAAGTGAAACAGAGCTGTGATAACACTTAAATAGGCCGTTGGTAAAAGAAAGATGGAGATTGAGGTTGTGTGGGCCTCGTAGCAACACACACCCTGCTACCTGCAGGCTGTTGTGCCAGAGGCAGAAACTTCATGTCTCCATGTTGTCCTTCACCCACAGTGTTTCCAGTCTTGGGTCACCCAGTATTGATGGCAGGAGCAGAAGCACTCTGGGGATGCAACTGTCTGTCAAAACACACCATGCCAAGGGGGGGTGGGGTGATGATAGATTGTGGCTCTGTAAAATAAACAGTCAGCCAGATATGTCTGCAGAAAGTAAACACTCTTAGTTAGTCTTACATAGAATAAGTTTTATTCACATTTGCACATACAACAAACTGGAAATGCATGTAAGAGTTTTTACGAGACTGTGCTCCAAAGAGGAATATTTTTGGCCTAGCAAACTTTGTAGTTTTTTTCACATGCTGTCACAACAACTACTGACGTTAGAAAAACTACAACACCACACCAGATCTAGCCAGACCGGAAACAAAACAATAGGCACACTTGTTTGGGCTTGCAAGTCGGCCAAAGAGTATTTTGAATGAATGGCGAGCGTGAGAAATGGATGCAAATAAGATTCTGAATTAAAAGTTGACAAATGGTTCCATTGACAAGACCAAAGTGATCTGTGTGTTTTGTTGTTGTGAACTGACCTGTCATCGCAGCACGTCCAGTCTGAAATACCACTTGATGGCCTAGCACACAACTGATGCCGATTCTCCGCCCCCCTCGTCAAAGTATTTTTTTCACCCTTTTATTGATGGACAGTGTTACATTGTGTGAAAGATTATTTGCTCAAGTGGAAATGACTGCTCAAATGAGAATGTTAGTGTGAAATTGAACACTAGGCTACATGCCAATGTTGTTTTCAATAAAATTAGCTTTCAATCAATTTGCTTAAAGCAAGCCGATCGACTTTTCCATGTTTAGAGCATTGAAATGAGAAAAATAAATAATGTCAAAAAGAAATCAAGGGATAATTAGAATAGATAAAACGTGTGATTAATTGCGATTAATTGCGAGTTAACTATGCCATTAATGTGATTTATTATGATTAAATATTTTTATCGTTTCACAGCACTAGTTTAAATACAGTTAAGTCGGCTGAAAAAATATTTAATAGTGCAGAATCAGGCACATAACTGATGATTCCTCAGGTGTATTTGATTATGGTGACTATGCATCTTCGTCCACTTATCTCTGCGGTCAGGTCGCTGGGGCAGCAGCTCCAGCAGGGGACCCCAAACTTCCCTTTCCGAGTCACATTAACCAGCTCCAACTAGTGGGTTCCTTTATGCTTTCAGGCCAAGGTGGAGATACAATCCTCCCACCTAGTCCTGGATCTTCCCCCGATGGCTTTTCCCAGCTGGGCGTGTCTGGAAGGGGAGGCACCCAAGGGGCTTTGCCTTCTGGCTCAGCTCTGTTTCGTCCACAACGGTGAGATAAAGTTAATGTAATTCCACCCCGCTGCGCCCGATTCTCCAACCAATCTCCGCTCTATTGTCCCCTCACTGCGAACAAGACCCCAAAGTATTTGAACTCATTCACTTGGTCACTATGGTAGTATAGTAGTCATAGTAGTTGTATAACCAACAGACTCAAGCAGGTGAGGCTGTCAAATGCAAGGTGAGGGGATCCCTTCTCAGGGCTATCCAATCTCTTTGTGACCAAAGCAAGAGCTGTGTCCGGGTTCTCGGCAGTAAGTCAGACTCGTTTCAGGTGAGGGTTGACCTCCTCCAGGGCTGCGCTTTGTCACCAATCCTGTTTGTAGTATTTATGGACAGGATATTGAGGTGAGTCGGGTGCTGGGGGATCTCATCGCTGCTTTTTGCAGATGATGTGGTGCTGATGGCATCATCGGCCTGTGACCTTCAACACTCACTGAATCGGTTCTCAGCCGAGTGTGAAGCGGCTGGGATGAGGATCAGCACCTCTAAATCTGAGGCCATGGTTCTCAACAGAAAACTAATGGAGTGCCTTCTTCAGGCAGGGAATGAGTCCCTTACCCCCAAGTGAAGGAGCTTGGGGTCTAAATCACAGTGAGTGAACAATGGAGTGGGAGATTACATTACATTACATTTATCGCAAGCGTTGACGAAAAGAGAACTGAGGCAGAAGGAAAGAGAAGTTTGGGGTCCCCCTGCTGAGCTGCTCCCGCCTTTGACCCGAAACCGGATAAAGCGGACGAAGATGGATGGATGGACAGATAATGTGGAGCCAACAATTGAAGTAGAAACTGTTTCATTATTAGTGGTCTGCACACTCATTTAAATATTTTCAGAGCATTTAACTGTTGTGCAGACTTTACCTTAATTGAACAAAGCTGAAAGAAGTACTCATTGCCAAACCTTGATGTTTCCTAAACATAACCACATCTTAACCATTGCGTTATCAAACAAATTAATGTTATTTGTGCTACAGTCCCATGTGCAATTCCTCTCTTTTGGTTTGTCATATTAAACTATTTGTTTCTTAATGTTTCCTCTAAAACCTGTACATGCTACATTTTCTACATTTTCTACAAAGCCTGAGCTGTGTGCTTGTTATTAGGCCCTGAAGATTTTTTGCCTCAGAGCAGAAACATATTTTCTGTCTCATGTCTTTCAATGGAGTGTTTTATTAGACATCAACATTTCCCTTAGGGCCTAAATAAAGCATGAGTCTAAATTAGTTTTGGACTGATCTCTATTATTTCTCCTCATCTTCAGACACTTGTTACAGTAGAATGTCCTTGTGTAATTCAGAGAAACATCAGCACAGTTCATTATGTTCAGTTTACGCACACAACAACCTTTCCTTGATTCAGGAAGCTGTTTTCATGTTGTCTCCTGGCATCCTTTCTGGCACAGGCAATATTGTTTGTGTTGATATGCATCATGGCAGGTTGAATCTCAACATGTTGGGATCCATGTTACAGTGTGCAGCAGAGCTAGAATCTGTTTGGCAGTCTGAGAGAAGTGCTGGCAGGATGGAACCGAGGGTGAATACATCAATCACACCACCGCCCTGGACCCACTGAGAACTGATGGTGTTTGGTGCTACCATGGCCACCATCAATCCCTGGCTTCAATGCAACACACTCTTTAAAGTCCCAAAACAAAAGTAACTGCATGCAGGTAATATCATCCAGCTGATTAGTCCGTTTTAGAGGTGACCTGCATTTTTTGAAGGAGGAAAAACCAAGCGGAAATGTCAAGAAGACAAAATAATCGTCGCAGGTCATAATGTCAAGTTATTATTACTTCTGTCCAGCCTAACACAGCTAAACCAGCCTCAAAACTCTGTTTCCACCCCTGAGTGTATCCGGCGGATGTACAATTAAACTCCCCTATATATGGATCTCTAACCAATGCTAATTCAGTGGAAATGTGAAGGTTAGCAGATTATGGCTTAAACATAGCTGCACAGCAGTGAGCTCAGTTATTTGCAGAGGTGAGGCTGCAATGGGCTATTTGTAGAATCACTCTAAAAACTATCACAGCCATGTCTGACACTGTTGAAAGACCACTGACACACTAGTGTGGGACAGAGACCTTGGTGTCCACATGGTCCACATCCCAATACTGACTAGGTACACAACAACTTTCAAAGTGGGCCATGTAGTTGGGTAGATATTTCTGCATGATTGCATTTACAAAGTAATGTTATATTATGTATACTAATGCAGACCTAGATCTGATGATCAGCTGTGAGAGGACGCCAAAAATGCATAGTTGGATGAGGATGGGAAGCTGGCATGTTAGCTTATTTAAACAAACATCTACCCTGAAATACACATTCATCTGTGTGCAATGCTTCCAACTGTATGTGCTCTTAGTTTCTAATGCTTATTAGAAAGCAGCGTGGACTCTGATGGACCTATATTTTCCAAAGCTACATGCAACACTTATCTTTCTAAGAAATGCCTAGTAACGCTTTCATCAGCACCATGCTTTGCCAGTCTGTGCAACTTCTTGTGTCCTGCTAACCAACCCAAGCCTTAGGAAATAGCCTAAGCAGACTCTGATACTGACTGGTACCATTCATGGTTTGCAGTGTAAAATAGGGCGGTTTGATTTAGAATAACATGGCGGTTTCCATCAGGTCACCTCTTCAACAGCAGCTCTGTAGAAAAAATGCACCGCTGCACAGCCTGAAAACATTTGTTGTTCGTAATATGTGGCACAAATGAAAGTGACTGGGAGCATTATGCAGATAAAGCTGCAGAGCAGACCCTTTTTCCTGTTAGTCTTCAGCAGCTCTTGGTGGTCACAGTTAAGGATTGCAAGATACTGCACAGCCTTGCATACTCACATCTGGATTCACAACAAAAGTTGAAATTCCCATTTAAGTCACAGTATTGACATTCTACATGTTGCCTTTAATATTGTGGAAAACATATTGAGTTAAGTGTCGTAGAGGAATCCCCAAGTACAAGACTTAATTGGGATGGGGAAACACATCCATTTAAATGTCACTACAATATTTGTCATGAGATTAATCTACACCTGTGCAACAATAATGCCTGCCTACTGAAGTCTAATTTTCTCACTGGATAGAAGATAAAGTGCAGAATTGATATCTTCAATTGTAGCCATAATTAATCCAAAATTCCCTTACGTTGTGTGTTTCTCCCCAAGTTGCCCAAACAGTTGGTCATAAATAAATTTGCTAGGCAGCTATGCAGTTATAAGATTTTAGTTTTTTTATCATATAAATGATTCAGTAGTCATCATAGTTTTCATCTCACAGGTTTAACAAGAGGACTGAAGGAGAAGGGAGAGGGTGTAAGGTGCTGAATGTTTTGATATATTTAATTTGGAAATTGGTTCACGAGTCACTAGGTATTGCTGCAATATAGCAAAGAAACGTGGACATTAACTATTTAAGAGGTGAGATTGTGGGCTAAGCAAAGTGGGAGTGCAGCCTTTAGAGTCCTGCATAATTCCTGATGTGTTGGTTGTTTTGTAGTCTCTCTGGAAAGCAACAGTCTCTTATATGACCAAATTGAGTCTTAGCATATCTCAAAATGGTTGTCATCAACTGTTGAATTATGTAAGAAACACCCCGAGTCCATGCTATGGCTACTGTGCATTATTGTTGAGTCTTTCACCCTCCGATAAAAAACACAGTAAATGCTAGATTCTGAGGAAGTAACATCCATTTCCTGATTAGTCACAAGCAACACAAAGGAGTGTGTATGATAAGACAAGGAACACCCCCCTCACCACCATCACCATAAGTTTGTCCTCAACACACTCCACCTCTCCCTTCCTACGGTCCTCCCTGTCCTTCTGACTGCCCTTTTGGCCTCTGTCTCGCCGGCCCTCTGCAGCTGTATTTTAATCCAACAGCAGTGAACCACCATCACTCAAGATGGACTCCAGACCCCCCAAACCTCCCACTGTTGCTTCTCACCTGCCTCCTACACTACTGTAAGGACCCACCGTTGTGCTGCTTCAAGGATAACGGATGTACCTTCATTTAAACCTAATCTGATTTTCACTTCTGTTCTTTTCTTCCCTTTACTTCTGCTTTTCTCCAAACACAGGGCAGTGTGCCAGAGGACAGTCATGTAAAGTAGTACATTATGGCTCTTGTTTAATAATTGTTCCAAAGAGTTGTAGACAGTTTTGGGTTATCTAGTTCTTGCTGTATAAAACAAGAAAGATATTTTTACCTCGCACAGTTATTTTTTGCATGAATTGGGCATTGTATCATGCACTCCTGGCCTCCTTGATATTTTCATGTCTTAAGTGAGCAACATTGAAGCTATTTTTATTCTCTCTGGGGAAGCTGGGTAATCTTTCAGATCAGCATTAGTTTGAATGAACCTCCCAAATTTTTAATTAAAATGCCAATTTCTTCTTGTTTTTCGTCTTCTGTCAGTGTTTATCTGGAGCTCATAGTTAAGTAGCTATAAAAGGCAGTCAGCATCTTAAAGGAATAATTCAACAGTTTGGGAAAAACACACTTATTGCCAAGAGTTAGATTTATACCACTCTCATGTAGCTACAGTACCACGCCCAATATAAGAGTACAGCCAGCCAAGACAGACAACTAGCTAAGGTCAAGGTAATAAAATCTACCACTAAAGCTAAAAAAAAACCTGAACTCTTGTAAGTAACCAGCTGAAACTCAGGAAGTTACTGCTCCTGGTCAAAAATATTATTGTACATAAAAGCCAGTAAAATAGTGAATTATCAATTTGATACATCTGTTTTTGCACATAGTAAACAAAGGAGATCTGACATGTTGGTTGGTGAGCTTTAGAGGTGCAAGTAGGGTGATTTTGTAATCCAGCTTAAACTAGCTGTTTCCCTCTGTTTCCAGTGCTTCTTTGTGCTAAACTAAGCTAAGCTAACCAGCTGCTGGATGTAGCTTCACATTTAGACATTATTGAGACATTAGCGTACATGAGAGTGGTATCAATCTTCTCATCTAACTCTTGGAAAGAAAGAGGATAAGTGTATTTCTAATAATGTTGAACTACTTGAAAATTGCATGTATATTTTGACAAAATAATTTTAATTCAACTCTATAGCATTTTTTCCAGAGCGTTAAATTAACTTTCTCTAAATATTTCTACAGTGGCTGAGTTGGTCATTTACTGCCTCAGTCCTTCCACATCACTGAGCCCAAACTAACAGCAGCACTTTGAGGATGTGGACTTAAGTGATTGTTTCTGACTGTTGAGGCAGGTTACACCATGCAGTTGTTGCTGAGGGAGAGCAGAAGCTGGGATAAATCAACTCAGCTCTCCCCGGGGGGGGGCAGAGAGGCAGAGAGGGTCAGATGCTGTTTGTTGAAGCTTTGTCCTTCCGTCAGCACTGTGTAGACTGGAGGCCAGGGGTGCCTTCCTTCACTTCCTTAAGACTTCACCTATATTGTGGAGGGAATAATAGACCTTGACTGTTGTTTTAAGTCACTGATGTTGGTTTTACACAAACAAGTCTAATTATTTCTTTTGTGTGTGTGTGTGTGTGTGTGTGTGTGTGTGTGTGTGTGTGTGTGTGTGTGTGTGTGTGTGTGTGTGTGATATTTGGAACTCCAGCATACACTATAGATATTGTTGGCCTTACAATCCTACCTAGTACAGTTCGGAGCGGGACACCGGTGACACTACACTGCCAGGTTAAAGTCAGTCATGACAACATCCCTCACTTAAATCATACATTCCAGCTCACACATGACATTCCAGTCCACTCCTCTTCCACTGTGGAAGACACATTCGAATATGAACTTAACCCAGCCAGGGCAGCTGACTCTGGGAATTATGAGTGTCGTGTCACAGTCAGGACAAGAGAGCAAAGCAAGCTTCATCCAAAAACTCAACGTCACAGGTAGAGCAATGGATTGGTACAATAGATTTTAAATACCATGGTTGATTTTTGTTTTCAATTGGTTAGATTTGTTTGTTGTTATTGCTATTGTCTGACAAGGGTGGTATGACATGAACAATTTGATAATATAACTGAAATTCATTTTTGGGGATAAATCATTACTGCCAGTCAGTTTACACAGCAAGAGTTCAGCCTTCTGCAGTATAAATAAGCATTTTCAGACAACCATTCTTGAGTTAAATATCAATCATATTGATTGTTCTGGCTACGTGTTATTGTTTTGTAAATGTTATTTAATGAAAAGTAGCACAATTCTTAAAATACTAAGGCTAGTTTATTTAATTTCTAAATTAGTTTTTGTATTTTTTTTTTTTTCTTTATTGCATAAGAAAAAAAAAGTAATTTGACTTAAAGCAATCTTTGGTAAATTATTATCAAGAATATAAATATACAAAGTTGTTTAGTTAATGAGCAAAAAACACACTATGGGTATGGCACTGAATCCTCAATGTGCGTTGTTATTCGAGAAAAGTTCTTCACACAGTATATACCCAGGTATATAATTTGTATAAATATAAATATATATATACAGCTCATATAATGTGTACTATCTCTGAACAAACAACATCAGTATGTAATAGAGTAATGGCTTTACTTCCCACTGTCCTATTGGGTTTTCCCCTCCTCAGGCCTGCAGACCCCCATTCTGTATTTGAATAAGACTATCCCTATGAGAATGAGGAGTTCACAGCCACCTGCAGCTCCGGAGGAGAAAGGATCCCTCATCTTCCGGTTTTACCAGAGATTTAGCAATGGAGTCTTAAAAGAAGATAAAGCAGCCAGCGCCCAAGGGGAACTTCGTTGGAACCACACACTGGTCCTGAGGGGATTGGAGACAGCCACCTGTACTGTGACTATGAGGTCAATTTGGTTTCTGGGGCCAGACGCTCCAACCCCAGCAATGAGATTCAAGTCATAGTCAAAGGTGATTAAAGAGCTGTCATGGCTCCAAGAAAATATCAAATTGCTTAAAGGGGCTTGTGTATGAGCGGTCAGTAAATCAACACGCGTCATTTATAGTGTCACAATGATTCATTTCTTTATTGCATAACTGCAACAGCAACCGATATAAACTTGTTTTTTAAACATAAAAAAAAGAACGTTTGTCTCACAAAATGTGGTTGAAAAATAGTTTGCCCTTCCGCTCTCTAGTCATACACACACACACACACCTGAGCCAGGTGAGGTCTACACATAGAGTTAACACCCCCTGACGTCATCCTCATCAATATCACATCAACATGATAAACAGTAATTATGACCAGCATCCTCTGAATATAGGCGTCAGTATGATTATAAATTATAGGCTTGTGTGATTGACTCTTCTGACTCGTGTCTTGCAGGACTCTACATTTCCCCAATCATGAATGTGTTGCCCTCCCAGAAGTGTTTGAGGGTGAGATAATAATAGAAGTGGTCTGTAAAGTGGTGAGTCCACGAAGCACATTGAAGTATTCCTGACAAGGAACAGGAGGATCCTGAAGCAAGCCCCAGTCAGCCTCAGTCATCGATTCACTGCACAAGAAGGTGACTCTGGGGAGCTTGTGTGCAAGGCAGAGTGGGGCAACGTGCAGAAAGAAACCTATCAAACAATCACAGTCAAAGGCAAGCACTGGATAACGTGTTGTTAGGAAATGTCTAAAATTACAATATCTACTGCCTCATCAGTTGAAAACTTGTACAATGCTTGATTTTTTGCTGTCCCACTTCCACAGAGCTCTTTTTCAAAGCCACAGCTGACTGTGAATCCCATAGACATATTTATGGGAGACCGCTTCAAACTGACCTGCTCTGTCTCCATTTATGTTCCTGAGAGGATCAGCAATGAAAGCATGACGTTCTTCATCTACAAAGATAACGTCAAACTCACCAGTGAAGAGACATACATCACTACGGCTCACCCTTCTGAAAATGGCAACTACACCTGTAAAGCCCAGGCTGCACCTCCTACACACATCGTTGTAAAAGAAAGCCAAACAGTTGTTGTTAAGGCAAAAAGTGAGTCATCAAATGCACAAAATTAAGCATTCTGACATTACAGCCTGACAGAGTTACTAGCATGACTGTCAACTGTTGTTTATCTGTGTCTGTGTTGTTTATGTTTCAGTTGCACTGACTAACTGGCTAATTATCTTATCCCCAGTTCCCCTTTCAAAACCCATGTTGAGTGTGGTAGGAGGAACGCTGGTGTTGGGAAAGAGCTTCCAGCTGCTCTGTCACAGTGACAATGGCACTCTGCCCATCACCTACACCCTGCACTTCCCTCACATGCCAACTGAGAGCAGAGTGGTAAGCAAGCAGGGGGGAACAGGCCATCTTTAACTGCTCAGCCATCTACAAGTCTTCAGACTTAAAAAACTTTCTGTGCCACGCGAAAAACAGTCAATACAAGCCTCCAATGACAGGATCAGGGCTGCTACATTCAACCATCATAGGTGCGTTGGTTGACGACTCATTCAAACAAATTTATGTTAACATGGTGAACTGCGGGTCTAACATGTTTTACTCCATGCAGAGCCCGTGTCAAAACCAGTGTTGACTATGCCCCCGCGGCATAGGGGACGTCTCCGAGGGGCAGGACCTGACTCTCCTCTGCTCTGTTCAGAGAGGCACTCTTCCCATCACCTTCACCTGGTACCACACGGAGACGGAGGGTGCTCTCGCCACCCAGACCTCCATGAAACTGGAAGGATCCTACAGCATCAGCAATGTCAGAAAAGAGCACCGAGGGGGCTACTACTGTCTGAGCACCAACCAGGCCGACGAAGCCAAACAGAGCCACACTGTCATGATCGGAGGTGTGTTTTTATCTTCAGTAAATGATGGTCATGGGTGCAATTCTTGTGTGTCGATCTTTGTGAGGAACAATTGGGGTTTAGAGAGTTAGGTCTTTTGCAAAGTGAGACCGTCTGTGTGATAAAGTCTAAAATTATCTTTTGATGTAAGTTTGAAAATGTCCTCAGTTATTTTGTAAACATGAAATATAATGTTTTTTTGTGCTGTTGGAAAAAGAATAAGGAAAAGTGCTACACCATAAGGATACACAGATTGTTTTTTGACTCTGCATTTCTAAGACACACTAACAGACCAACTTTAAATAATTGAGCCAATGAGTTTGAGGTATATACACTGTGGCAATTATTACATAACGTTATTACATAAAATAATACATATTTAGAAAATGTAAAGTAAGTGCTGACACATGTTTGGCATCCAGCTACCATTCTCATCTCTATGAGGAATGAGGAACACTCGCATGATCAGGAAATTAAAGTATTATACAAGTACTTTATATACAGAAGTGAAAGACACTACACCAAGCAGAAATTCTGTTTTTAAATCTAATTATAATATGATTCATTCCCATCCATTTATTTAATTGAAATGTATTCTGCAGTGAAGATGGCTGGCTGGAAGAAAGGTCTTATCGGTATTATTGTCTTCTGCACCCTGCTCATACTGGCTATGATCCTCATTATGGCCTTTAAAAGACGTCTCCTTTTATATAAGAGGAAAAGAACTGGCGAGCTGTCAGTGTAAGTAACATTGCTCATATATGTATCAAACATCAGTGTTTTGAAGGTGAAGAATGTGATTAACAAAAAATTAAAAAATCTGATTTTGGTCTGATTCTGTGTCCACCTCTTCGTAGGAAGTCAGCCAGCACCAAAGTGGAGAGCGGCTTAGCCTCACCCAGGCCGAGTTCAATCAGGCAGCCAATGGTAAAGTCTCTCTCATGCTCATACAAATACTGAGCCGCAAACTGTAATTAAGAGCAAAATACGAAATTCATTTAAAAGAAAATGTCTTTTGTTTACTGTTTAAGCATGAAAGTGTTGGTATATACTGTTTCAACAACCACCATTGTTGCTGTTTTTGTCTCGGTGTAGTCACTCCAGGCATGATAGGAAAGAGTGTTTGGAGTGAACATGCGTCAGGTTCTGGTGAGTGTGTCGACCCATTTTTAATTAATCCTATGAAAAGAGCAAATCTAACAATGTGTTAGTCTGTCCTTTAACAATTTCATGGCATCCCTACTCTATCTGTGATTCTCAGCCCTGATATGTGTGTATATATATATATATATATATATATATATATATAATCAAAAGTGTTATCCTTTAAATGTTACCTAATTTGCCTGCTATACTCTTTTGATTTAAATATTTTATAAAAAAATGCTATGAAGTTTAACTACAGCGTGCTACTCATTGTACTGCAGATTCTGAGGACCAGAATAGTGTGACCGCTCCAGAAAAGCCACCAGAAACTGAATACACTGAGGTGCAGACCAGAGAGGCAGATCCTAACAGAGGTGAGACTGCCTCTGAATTTGAATATTATTAGTATAATCTTTTTGAATTTAAAAAACACTGTCTAAAAATACTTGTGTTTTTTGTTGTTGACAGCACTGGTGAAAAAGGGCACAGACACAGTGTACAGCGAAGTGCGTAACTCCAAGCAAGGTATGACTAACATCCTGCTCTTTATTCATGTCCCACTTACGTTGATGTGGTGAGAGAAATTAAGCTGCTTGCTGACTTTTGAAAAAAAAAGCGCCAGGAAACAGGGTCAGCTCCAACTCTAAACATCTGCATTGTTATTGAAAGAATGTCCCATTAAAACAGAAGGCCCAGTCCCCAGGTGTCTACTTCCTGCTTTCGTCAAAGAGAACTTCCTGTACTAACAATCAGAGCCAAACAGTGTGTACATCCGTTAGTAACCCGCTCCATTGTTTCACACTCATGGGGGAAACTCGTCCATTGTTCAGTCATTGGCTCTAATAACTCCTAACGCTTTAAATGTCAGCTGTAGTGATTCTATCAATGATGTACAGAAGTACAAGAAAATACAATAGGCATATTTTTTTGCTCTATAAGAGACTTGCTTGTAGATAAAGACTATATTATCCATACATATTAACGTAAATGTGTGCAAACACGATAAGCTCCCAGTTTTTTTAGGGATGTGGGCGCTGTTCATGGGAGTGCTCTGATGACTATACAAGCCCTCCTTTTATCCTCAAACTCCTTTTGTTTCCTGAGCTTGTCCTTTGCCTTTGTTTTTGCAGGTGTTCCAGAGCAGGCTGATGCTGTAAGTAAAAACACACACACCGCAGCGTACAGTACACACACACTACAAAAAAGGCAGACACGCACATAAATCTGTGATGTCTTTTGCCGAGACCTCTCACTAACTGATACAGTGCAGTAAATGGAGACCCGTGGAGTCAGTTTTATTGTTTGCAGACAAGACAAGTAACTGAAAGTATTGTATTCCCAAAATGTAAAACACTCTTCATTTTACTAGTTTGAAAAAACTGTGATAATTAAAAATAATTTATAGGTGTCCTGCAAAGATCTATGCAATTTGGCACTAATTATGTTCAATTGTTACACTCCAGTTTATTAATATTAGTTAATTAACCTTAGAAAACCTCAGTCAGTAGGTCAACTGAACATTCAGAAATGTGTCTACAGAAATTAGTCTACATGCAAACATACAGTTCAACATGTATGAGGTATAATGATTCCTATGACAGAAAAATGTTTAAACATTTTTTTACTTATGTTTTGAAGTGGGGTTTTTAAACTTGTGTTTTCTTTCTCTGAAAATCAAGAACTGCTTTCAAACTCAAATAAATAAGCAAAATATAATAACAAAACCTTTTTAAAAACTGTCCTGTTTTAGCCATGCTATGGCGTTTCTCTAGGGATGGTAATGTTGATTGTGCCACCACGTTGGTCCAAATTGAAATATTTCAGCAAGTTTTCATTGGATTACCATGGGGTTTTGTACAGACATTAATGGTCCCAGAGGATGAATCCCACTGACTTTGGTGATCCTCTGACTTTTCTCTATTGCCACCATTGACATTTGTGTTTTTTAGTGACATTTTCTTTGAAACTAATGCAGCGGTTTGCCATTAAATTTGGTACACACATTAATGTTCACCTCAGGATAAATTGTGAAAACTTTGGTGATGCCTTATCTGTTCATTTTATTATCAGGTCAAAATTTCAATCTGTATAATACTTTTGCCTTGATAAATGGACTAAGTACCTGGAAAACCTATGCCACTTTCATCAGCTACAGGGTACTTTGCATTTAGTGCTAGCAAATGTTAGCATGCTAACATGCAAAACTAGGATTGGACATAAACATGGTACAAATTTCTCTTGCTTAACTGATATCAGCAAGTTACGACATTATTGTGAGCATGTCAGCATGCTGATGTGGGAGTACAGTCTCATGGAGCCACATGACTGTAGACTCCTGTTTCCCTATAATATGTACCCAGTTACATGTATTTTTTTTCACTTAACTTTCTAGAAATTATTCGGGACATAAATAAAATCTTACCTAACACTATATGAGTTATTTTATGTATGTATATTTTCCTTTGACCTTAAAATGTCAGTGCAAGACATATCTGAAACTTTAACTCTTCTTGTTTATCTGCATATTCTCACTACTCTGTTCATTTTGGCTTAAATTGAATGAGTTGACATACAACATACAAATACAGTATACATCACAAGCAGTTGGTCTGCCATGCTGATCGAAATAGTCCTGAATGTCATGCAGTAATCTCAGTTTTCTCGTTTTATATTTAATCCAGCCCCTATTGTTTCTTGACATGAACCTAATATTTCATGGTTTTTGTCACTTCTAAGCAGGGGTCAGTGGAGTATGCACAGCTGAATCACGATACAGATCACCACAGTGACCCGCGGTAACCATGCTGACCACAGTGTCAGGATGACTACATAGATGACATTGCGACAGTGTTCACATCAACACGCTGACCAGGGGGAATGCAAACATGACCCGATGCCCGACTGTTAACCAACAAACAAGAATATTTATTTCCTTATTTATCCGGCTTGTTAATGCAGCTGGAATATTTTGCTCTAAAAGACCTTAAACAGCTCTAAACATTCATGTACTTTTGTATTTTGTAACCCTTTGCAAAGGGCATTCCACGTTGTAAATTCACTTTGCTTTGAAGGGCAAATAAAATGTGTTTAAGTGAAGTGTTTCTTCTTCCTTCTTCTTTCTCTGGTACTTATTCTTGCCAAGACACAGAAGAGGATGTGTGAGTGTGTCTGCAAAGGAAAAGACATTCAAGTCTATATATCCTTCCACTGGTGGCAGTGGTGACAGAATCTGAATAGAAAGACAGGTCTTTGAAGTGAGCAGAGAAGTGATGCTACTCTTTAGTGACAGAGGTCAGGGACTACATTCACCAGCTGTGTGAGAATCAGTGCTTTTTTTAAACCACTGGAGGACAGACTTCAGGCAGCGCTGCATGGAAACTCAGTGCCATCTGGCTGTGATCTCTCTCTCGAGGGAGGGCTTTCACTCTGTTATTATAGCATCAGTTTCATCACAGATATCAGTTTCATGTTCCATTATCTAAGTTTTAATTGAATGATATATCATGAACTTATTCAAGGTCTCCACCAGATATACACCAGTTATTTTTAAAAGGAAATTTAAGACCTATCTTATTACGTAATCTGGTTTTTAAGTTGGAAATAATGTCATAGCATTAGTTTTATCATTTGTTAAACCTGGTGATTATTTTATTCTGTTCTGTGGGAGTTTGTTTATGATTGTGTGTGTGTGTGTGTGTGTGTATATACACTGTACACACATTAGTACAGTCACTGGGACAGCATCACAACTGTGCAAATGCAGTCATGAGACTTTGCAGGTGTGTAATAGGCCGATGCCTCATGAACAATGTCCAGGGCAATCAGGAGATCCTTCTCACATGTAGCACACAACAGTCCATATCAGATGTGTTCTCACTTGTTGGAAAAAACCATGTAGTTTAGGTGAGGGACTATCACAAGATGGTCTCTAGATTTATAAGTATTTTACAGTAAATAAGCTCTGAAAAATTCTGACCTTTTTTCATGGCCTGTGGATGTCAAAAGTGACATACTGACATTTTGCAAGTATGTCAACAGGTGAACTGGGTCTGAAATGAGCAAATGACAAAGGTGCTGCACTGGACCTGCATTAGGGCATTCTTCTGGTTCACTCAGTTCCACGCCAACTGCTGACAGTCTGGATTATGAGGATCTACATTTTTGACAAAGAAGCTGTTAGGAACATTGCACAACAGATCAAATCCATGTGGGGAGTCTGTAACACCTGACACCAGAGCCCCAACACCGACCCAGCCTGCCACCGACTCACACGCTTTAGACTCCATTCTTACTTTGACAAGCATTATATACAGTACACTCTTCACCTTCATTATCTGCCTGCCTGGGTTTGTTCATATGATTCTGTGTGTATTCCAGTTGACAAACTGTCTAATCTCTCCCTCCAACTCAGAGTTCTGTTCACCGCTGCAGGTTGTGCTAAGTCCCTTCACGAATGTGTGTGCACAATACGTGGCACCAGGGTGTGATTTTGGCAATATTATCAGGGGTTTGCATCATCCCCAAAAAAAAAAAAAAACTTACATGCAACGAAATGAGCCATGTGCTTCTTGGCCTCTGTGGGCTTCTTCTATCTATGAATGGATACAGCTTCAGCTCTGAGGTGCCAAAATGAAAACTCACCTGCTCTGAGGGCCGGGACCGCATCTCAGATGACTCATGGTTAATTAATCACATTACTTAACCAGGAGGCCAACATGACAGGAAGGGAACAGCATATTCTGAACAACAGAGATCCAGGCAAAAAAAAGAACTGATAATGTGTAACATAAATAACTTACATTATCAGAGTTTTTAAAAATAGTTGGGGTTAGATAATAACTCAGTGGGCAGAGAAAAAACATGAACCTGCTTTGGTTTTATTTCTGGATACGTTTGACAAAAGACAATACCAAAACTGTGTGTGAGACAGCCAGGGGAAGTAGAGAGTGCTTTGAGTGCATTTTCATTTCAGACACCAAACACTTTGCCCAAGGATGGTGCTGTTCTGCCTTTAGATCGTAACTGTCAGGGGAGAAGATGGTGGATTTACTACTGTTCCCAAAGCTACGATGTGTGAGGTCATGTACAGACCTTTAGGGTTCCCCTATTACAAGGAGGCACCCACCCCCAGAGTAATACTGCAACGACCTTTGCCAAATGTGTGGTGACTGAGGAAAGGGGCTTGGTTCTGTACATACAGTACATATGGTAAGAGTGATTGCTCTTACAAGCCTAGCAGAGTCCTCCGTCCCCTCTGTATTACCCCCCCCACGTCCGCTGTTTGTGTCTCCGCCACGTAACCTGATCCAGCTCCTCCTGTATCTGAAGCACGACTCCTGCCATTGACTGCTAGGCTAAAATTAGCATATTGACCCCTGTGAAATGTGTTCTGGTAGAATCTTGTCTTTGACTTGGCCTTATGGAGCCAGTGCTGTTTGTGGTCTTCAGATGCAGCAGTGATGTCATTGTGTCCACCTCATCTGTCTTGCTCCTGCAAATTAACTTTTAGAGAGATGTTCTTAGCCATCATGTAACTGACCTAAATGTTATATATTTTTACATAATCATTCTATATATTTCTTTCATACACTATATTGTTCACATATGCTGTACTACTCTTGTATTAATACATTCTTGTAATCAAAGGTGCAGTTGCAGTAGTTGTAATAGCAGCAGTACAATCCACATCATTGTATGTAGGGTGGTGTTCATGAAGAATATTACCTTTACAGGACAGTTTGTGATGGCACCACATAAAGCGAACATACAAATATATCTTTATATGCATCAAGTGATTTGTCAATCCATATAACTCAACTCAAGTTGTGCAGTATTACTTCTGAATTTCATTGTTTCCTAATAACTGTAAAGACTGAAAATATCATAGTTTTCAACTATGTCCTACTGTGTTTCTATTTGGTCTCTTACCACAAAGGAAATTACTGAACCAATAGCACGACTATACCATCGAGTTCTCAAGGTCCACAGTAACCTTCAAAGTGGTCTCACCATGGCATTGCACCTGCACGTTCTAAGGCTTTGACTTACAAAAACCTTATAAACAGCTGCGCAATTGCATTTTATTTTCAGATTTAAAATGCCACCTTACCAGCACTTGCTGCACTTCTTCCGACACACATGAGACCAGGATGCCTTACTAGGTCAATCTCACAGGCACTTATTCCAGTTCCTCCATATAAAAAGAAATCTTTTTTCTATACATACACCAAGATTTGGAATGGCATTCACATCAGAACAATATCATCCATCACATATTTCAAAAAAGGCATACAAACAGCTCCTTAACAGTTACACTTGCACACATTGCTCATCTATTTGTCCAAGCCTTGTTTGCACTGTCAGTATTTGTCTAGCCCAGCAGATGTCTTGTATAAATGTCTTTGTCCTTATGTAACTGTATTGTTGTTTTAGTTGTTCAAATCTGTCTAGTCCATATCGATGTCCTGTACAAATGTCTGTCCCAACGTGCTTTAACCATGTTTTATGTTTCTGCAGAACAGGAACCTGCTAAAAACCAGTTTTTAAACTGAGTCAGGCCCATTTATATTGTAATATAATGTTACTTTTAACTTTCCTGTATAATAAATATGAATGAATGAATTAATGAATGAATGAATGATTGAAGTGTTTAATTCAATGTTTTTATTACAGGCATTTTTTAATTCTTAATTTTAATTATATTTATTAATAGTATGATGGGTAGTATATTTGACGAATGGTCAAACTGGTAATTATTGTTTCTAATATTCCCAATGTGTTAGAGAATATTTGCTTTAAACTGTGAACTGGTCGATACATTATGCAAACTATGCCCTCAAATCAATGTCAAGCCTTCCAGCTAACTTGTAATAAAAATTTATTGGGAATCCATGGAGTTATTTATCAAAAGGATGGCATTTCATGACTCATTTGTCTTCTTACATACCACTATAGGAGGCTCATTAAAGAGTCGTGCTGGGGCGTTAGGAATGAGTGCCTACAATAGTGCCGGTCTAGGTTTGTGTCTGTCTAAAACCTATTAAATAGATATTACTCAAGAACAGTAATCATTTAGGCAAGTTATGGGTGTTTATGTAATACATTTGACACAGCAGTTTCCTGGTGGGAAAATAGTGGTAGTAAAATGAAATAAGTAAAAGCTTTGAACCTGGTGAATCTTCACTTTATACAATAACTTTTATTTATGTAGCACCTTTCATGAAACCCAAGGGCACTTGAAGACCGGAGGTTCGGGGTGGGGTGTATGGATGGAGGAGGGGTCGGAGAGGTACTGAGGGGCCAGGGCATGGAGGGATTTGTAAGTGAGGAGGAGGATTTTATATGTGATGCGGGACTTACTTGGGAGCTAGTGAAGGTGGATGAGGGTTTAGGGTGATGTGCTGCCTGGTCTTGGTGTGGGTGAGGACCCTGATGGCCGAGTTGTGGACATACTGGCGCCTGTCTGGGGTTTTGCATGAGTCAGAGAGTGACAGCCAGAGTCTGTAATTGTTTTTAAGAAGAAAAAAAAGGCTGATTTGGTGATGGATTTGATGTGAGTATGGAAAGAGATGGTGGAGTCAGAATTACACAAAAGGTCATCTATTACCTCCGTGATAAGGAATCTATTATTCTAATCTGTAATATAACAGTACATACAGTGTATTTTGTATTCTTGTCATTGAAAAGCAGCCACATGTCACTGTGCTCTATCAAGGCTAGAGGAAGCTCAGGCATGTCTTTGGGTGAATGAGTGATACTCCATTGTCCTGCTTAGTAAAGGTTGGATTTAGTAAATACACCTGTTCGATGTACTGCATATTTAATTGCATAAGCTCTCACAGATCCATCCAGGACATTAATTCATCATAACCTTGTGCAGCCTGTTCAGAACACAGCAGCAGTGAAAATTCACATCCGCTTCTTCACCAAACACACACACATTGTGCAATTGAGCATCAACACATTAGGCATACATATGCACAACTTTTAACCCCTGAACTCCTTTTCCATGAATGCAGGCTTCAGCTAAGGTAACTCTATCCTCACACAGGCAGTCTGCCAGCCTTGGTGCTTCTCCCACTCCCCTCTGTGCTAAGTCTGAGCCCTCTCAAAATCACTGTGTCCCAGACAGCTGCTGCGCCTGTTAACTGCCTTTACCTCTTTGCAGGGCAGCGTTCTCCATGCTTTGGTCATTGTCAGCAGTAACACTTCTCAATGGGACAGCTTTTTCCCCCTTACTCGCTTATTGGCTTACAAATAACTATTCGAACTATTAACAGTCTATAAAATGTTTAACCTTCTTGATTGACTATTTATACATAGCTGCACTGGAAGTCTTTTACAGTAATTCTGGTTCATATGGGTCACTGGAAAATATTAGACTGTAAAGTGTTTATGAGGACATACTGTATGTACAGTCCAGACTCAGTGGCATGGGTTCTAATGCCCTTTCGTATGCACACTTTATAGGCGTGGCCCAAGCAGTTATATATTTTTCTTGGAACAAAAAACACATTTACACTCCCAGTGGTCTGCACTTGTTATTGTTTAGGTCTAAATGATAGCTGTGAAATTAATTCATGTTTTAAAACTACGTAAATGCCTACATTTTACCTGAAACCCAAAAGAATTGAACAGAGGTATTGAATTTTATGTGAGATCATTTACATAAGTTTGTAGAATGGTAAACACACAAACATGTCTAGCTGCTCTCTAGCGTAAGCACAGCTCTCTGACTTCAGATGAACCCTCCACAGGAAGAGAAACAAGATAATATGTGGCTATTCTGAATAAAACTGACAGCAAGCTCTAATGTGACTCTAGGCTTAACCACTCAAACTAACAAACTAAATCTAAAAGCATATTCATTCAGTTCATAGTAATGAGTATGGAGCAATTCCCATGGAAACTATTTGCTCATGATTTGGGGGGAGGGGGGTTCCTGGCAACTTTAGAGTCTGGAGGCATGGGAACCACGAGGACCATGCCATGTATTTTAGGACCAGATGGCAGTTGGGCTCTTATTCAACAGCAAACGGCTCAATTTACTTTTAGTTGGCTTGTGTAATGTGCTCGCTTGGCTCTTTGTTAGGGACCCATCCTTTTTATGAATTCACCTCATGCCAACCAATCTTGTTGTCTACATGCACACAAGGATCCACTGGGACCATGATGCTTGTGGTGGCCACACAACCAGTTTAAGAGCGGTAACCTCATGCACTTATATTTTTCCTTAGTTTATGCTGTTTTTCCTTAGGATTAGTTTATATACTTTTCATACATATACATTTGTTGCAAACGTTTATTTAGTTACAAATAACTCACAGAATACTTGATTCATTTCACATACATTATACTTTATTTAGTTGACCATACAGAAGTAACTTTTTGAGAGCACGCACCATTAGTTACTTTTGGATTGTCATTCAGTTTGTAGAACTATTTGTTTATGAGCATACCAGATCTGGATTCCACACCGGGAGGGATCCAGGAAGTCTGCTGGCTTACAGGTGTGGCGCTTGGAGCAGGAGCAGCTTTATAGGGGAGTGCCTAATTGGACACTACCACTGCTTGTTATGTCCAGGGGGGTAGTTTTATTCTCTCCTTAGATATTTTGGGGTTTAGATTTATAATGAGTATTTTTTTTTAGTTAAGGTTAAGTAAAAG
The DNA here is from genome assembly GCA_026937815.1 of Etheostoma perlongum. Classification (NCBI taxonomy): domain Eukaryota; kingdom Metazoa; phylum Chordata; class Actinopteri; order Perciformes; family Percidae; genus Etheostoma; species Etheostoma perlongum. The sequence continues at coordinate 105,419 of JAEKDQ010000878.1, read as the reverse complement.
TACATTTCTTTTGGAATAAGTTTTAGCTGTTGTAGTTTATGCAGTAGTGTTATTGTTAGTCTCCCCTTTGTTTCTTTTGTAGTAGGTCAGATGTATTTTTTGAGTCTCTTATGTTCAGAGCTTCTGTTTATTTGACCTCTTTTACAAGCCCAAAACTTTATCTTCATGTTGAATGATTTTCTGGGAAATATAAACCCTTTCTTTTGAACTTCCCTTGTCAGTCCTCTTGCTTACCTGCTTGGTCCCTCACAATGCTTAATAAAAAAGCACTGGAGTGCTGCTGTTTTGTTTAAATGACAAAGCAAAAATTAGAAAACAAAAAACTAACTTTAGAGTGGCTTTTCCATGGTTTCCATTATGTTAATAGTTTCCCACACTGGCCAAATGTAGTGATACTTCTGTAGCCATTTTGTGCTCAAACATTACATTCTGTAGATCCCTAATGTTTTAACTTAATTGCTGTTGTATCAGTTGTATGAAAGTAAAGCTATATAAGTTACATGGATGTTACCTCATCTAAGTATGCTGACTGCTCTATTTATACTAAATGAAAGGGGGATGCAATTAAGGATGTAATGCACCAGCTGCATACATATAATATTGATTTCCCTTTCGTCCACAAGGGCTGGGAAGTTGGATAAGCAGTAGACAGATACAAGCTATTCTACTACAAATCCAATTATTGTGATGCCTAGCAAATACCTATTATAGGTTTTAAATGTTGAGACTGAATATCACGGTTTAAATTTCCCCAAGATGTAAGCATCTCAACAGCTGCGTGCATCATGGTCACCACTCTTTCTCCCTGAACAACTCTTTTTTTTTTTTCTCAGCCCACTGCTCACGCCATAACCAGATCCTTTTAAGCCAGTGAAAACCTCCCATTGGGCCTTAAGAAGTCCGGACAGAAACAAATCTTTACACTGTTTACCATCTAGTAATCCAGGTGTTTATACGTACACTTGAGAAAAGTATCACTACTCCTGTTGTCACTGTAGAAGAAAATTAACAGTTTTAGTCTCATTTTATCCTGATATAATCTTTCCTGTTCACTGATTAAGTACCTATTATTTTTAAGATCAGCAAACTTTTAGTGTCTCTGGGTTAATTAAGTCTCTCTGACTTTTGTCATGCTCCAAAACAAAGCATTTGACTTTGGTCACCGTTAGTGAGACCTTTTGTTTAGAGCCCAAGCTAGCTCCAGTAGTGCACAAACCACATTTAAACAAAGGACCGTTTTCAATAGATTGAGCAGAATGTATTGGGTCTATGCAAATCTACTCAGATAGTTTTATGACTGAATATCTTTTCAGCTTTTATTATACTGTTGCTTCCTGTAACCTTGTATAAAACCCTACAGCTTCTTGTGAGCTTCTGTCTCCTCTGAGCAGTGAATAAAACTCATCTGAACAACCCACTGAATTGAACCTGAGAGAACTTTTTTTTTTACATCAGCCTTGGGACTGTGTGTGCCTGGGTCAGCAGGGTGGTTTCTGAGAACACGCAGTGTTTTGGCAGGTCAGCGTTTTCTAGACGCCTGCCTAGCTTCTAAAATTCCTGCTTAGAGTCCTAACAAAGCTGTGAAGCTACGGTTTGTTTGTGCATATATATGGATTATTCAAACACATGACATGTGTTACACTGACCTTTTAGGCAACAAAGTTTAGGAGGTTGACAGCCTGCATTCATAACAGGACAGGACACTTCAACTCTTATTTTTAGGCAATGTAGTCACCAACCTGCCTGCTACCTGCATCACGCCAGTCAGTTGGGTGTTAAGGAATGAAGAGCTGGCTTTTTTTGTAACATGTATAGCCCAAGTGATAAGCCTCTGTGACAGATCACTATTAAAATTGTCATTCTTTTGGCTTCAGCTTTATGTGTCTTGAACTGTTTGTCCCTGAATACCTAGCTGTACAATACAGTGACCCACTGTCGTAAAAGTAATACAAATAGATCACTGGTGGCACCCATTGACAGATTGTCAACTAGATTTTGTATGTTTATAATATCATGGAGCATGGTGAAATAATATCAGGGCCAGAATCATAGATTGGGATTTTGTTTATCATTAGTGGCTAAGGTATTATGTAGGGCAAGCCTCGTGTCATCATTTATGAGTGGAATGCATCGTTGATAGGAAGCCTGTGAATGTGCATGTGAAAGAGAACCTAGTAGCAGCAGCTCGACCAGCACAGAGGCACACAGACAACCAAGCTGACATGGTTTAAAGTTTAATGTTATCAATGCTTATGTTAGAGCAGAGTACCACAGGTTATTTATTTTCTTGAAATATTTTTTGTCAAAATTGTTGTGATGTTTCAATTATTAATTGGATTCTTTAAATTGATATTGTTAAAAAATAAAGGGCAAAATATGTTTATGGTCAGAGAAAAATTCATCTGATGCACATCCTGTTTTCGGCAAGTCATACAAGGAACTGCTCTTTCGCGAGTGCATGCTCAAAAAAGCGTTCATGTGCCCAAAATGTGATCCAACATGAGACTTTGTTTTGACTACCATGTATTGATACTCAGAAATTAGTGGATCCCTATCAGAGGAACACACAGGTCTGCAGCTATCATTGTGGGCACTGTGTGCATGTGCTCTGTATTTTCAACTTTATTTTCAAGAAATCTGAAGATTTGAATGGCCCTCGGGGAGTTTAAAAATGAACAATTGGTGGATATTTTATAAGCTGATTGCTGTACTTTTTGTTCTGTTTCTGTTTTTTAGGTCAACAGATGATGTAGCGAGAACTTTAGTCCTTGCAGTAAAGATAGCTTCGCAACATAGTCAAACTGCTTTAGATATTTATTTTAGGAGATATTTAGAATTGAATAAGTTCCAGGCTAACTATTAATATAAGCTAGAGAACCTAGGATTGTGACCCCTCGCCCTAAAAAGTCACGTTGAGGGAGGTAGGAGCTGATGACACCACGCAGATGTGTGACATTGTCCCTTTCCTGTCAATGTTTGTTGTTGCTAACATTGTCTTTGGCAACATTCCAAACACCTTAATCTTTTCAACTCTGACTTCTTGGTAATTTGACAGATCATAACATGCAAGGCAGTCTGGGACTGTGTGTGGAAAGAAGCTGAAATGTGTGAGAACTCTCTCTCTCTCTCTCTCTCTCTCTCTCTCTCTCTCTCTCTCTCTGGCACATCACACCGGGTTGTAACACACAAAAACATTTTTGTTTTTCACATACTGCAGCTCTCCTTTTTTTCTGCTGAGGACGTTTCTGTGAGAGGAGTGAAGGGAAGCTGGAGGGAGAATCCCGAGTACTTAATGCCATATAAGAAACTTTGGAACCTGATAGCTGTTTATAAAAGTCTCTCCCTGGAGCTGTGAACAATCAAATAGTCTCACTTCAATTTGTAGACATTAGTTGTAAGCCTCTGCCCCCACTGTTTAGAGACCACTAGTGCGGGAAGGTGATGAAAAATAATTTGTGTTGGCATTTAGAGCTGGGGTCAACTGTTATCATAACAGAAGTGCATTGATCATTTCCTGCTGGGATAATCTGTGTTATGTGATCTCCCTCTTCTGGTTGTGTAATAAACAAAATATACCACAAAACGGTCCTAAAGTGCATGTGCTCAATACAACAACAAAGTTATTTTCAGGTTTTCAACTGTTGTACTCTTTGACAGTTGAGAAGGTGAAGATGGGTGAGCAGATAACCTTAAAGTGATACTAAATAGTAAAGCATGTAGAATATGCAGCAACGCATTAGAATAGCTGCAAATTACAACAGAGGAGATCAGGTTCTGGAGCAGGTCATATCTTGGAGTTGTGGTGAGAAACACTAACCTGAGGATGGCAGCTATGCTATTTCTTCTGTTACATTGGCAGCATCTGTGAAATGCTCAAGACTGTTCAAAGGTTTTGTAAACCAGTTATAGCCTACTCTGCCCATCGTAGAAGTTGGTCCAGGGGCAGCTGGTGCCACCAGCACAACATTACAGCACCATTCTCACATACTGCTTGAAACTTGTTATTTTACATTTCGAATAGTAAAAATGTAACAGGAAAATAGGATTACTGTTTATGAGAAATGCAACATTTTTGCTCTATGCGTGCCAATCTTACTTTGGAAGACAAAGTTCAGTGTTGTAAATAGCGTTGACTTCAGCGGCATTTGAAGGGAGAGGTTACATTTAGTGGCTTTGCCCCCACAGTTAGTCCCACACACCGCCTCCACAGTGGGTGATTTTTTTTTTAGTGTATCTGGTTATGAATCAAAGGGCGAGCATGAGCAAGAGTCACAGGATAACAGACCTGCGGGTCAGTTAGAAACGTGGAGAAACGAACTGAAAGATCTTCCACTTTACTCTAAAAAGTAAAACATGGTGTGGTTTTCAAATCAATTTCTAATGGTACTGGTCTAACTAAGGCAGTGGAAGAAGAAGTACTTTAAAACCTTACTAAACAAAAGTATCTAAGTATTATCAACCAAATGTACTTAAACGTATCTGAGAAGTAAAAGTATTTATCGTGCAGTCAAATGTCAGTGTTTATTAATATATACTGTATAATGTTTCTGAATTGTTACTGCTGCATCAATGTGTATGTTGCATTTTACTACTGTAAATGTTTACGGTTGTGTTCATTTAAACTCCTTTATATTTATCGGGTAGTTTAATCCTACAGCAATAATTACTATTCTATAAGATCATCATATGTTTGTAGCTACCACTGAACTAAGGTTATATTGCACATGAGGGATGGCGTAAGCAGACAAATCAATAACACATGCCAAAATGAAATCATGTGCTATTGCTGTTTGCTGTTGTTTATATGTTCTCCACTATAGCTCTCATTAATAGAAACAAAAAAACATGATTCACTGACAATGATGTATATAACAACCCATGATTTGGAAGCCTCCTGTGCATTTGAGGTATGATCTTCCTCTTCTGTCAATATTTAGATCTGAAATGTTTACGTGGGGAAGATGTAGGTCTCAAAACTCAAAGGGAACATTTTGGTTGTCAACATTTTTTTTATGAGGGGTGGGTGCCATGTCAGAAGGCATGTGACTGAACAGTGGGAGGAGCTGGAATAGTGCCACTCATTTCTAAGCTGAAGTCACTGGATATTAGCCCTAAAATAGACCTACAAAGGGTATATATGGGTCCTCTCCCACTTGCCCCACCAGAAAACGATTCTGTGCAACAGCAAACACACTGTGCAAGATAATTTTAACCTGAATTGGAAGACATTTACAGAAAGTGAAATAGAGGACCATATAAGCTAGAAGAAGTTGATTGGATCATAGTGAAGCAAAAGGATTTGATAAGTATTTTGCAGTAACAGCAGGAGATACTCAGTTGGGAACTAAAAAGAGAAGTTGTGAGCAAGGAGAGGACACAAAGGACACAGAGCAAAGGATACTGCTCTTCTATTGGATTGGTGCATTCTCTTGGATTTCTCCTTTCCCTCCTCCTGGGCTGACAGCATAGGGGGAGGCAGAGCCACAACCACCGCAGGGATGAAGTACAACTACCATGTACCAGTGTCAACGTACACACGCAGTTCACAGTACACACCAACATACAACACACCTACCTATTACACTCCCTCACATTATACACCGACTACACCACACTACACCTCCGCATATACCTCTCCAACAAAGTACACCCCGACACAGTACAGCACGACGCATTACACCCCATCACAGTACACGTCCACTTACAAGGCTGCATCAACTTACATCCCCTCCTACAGCAAAGAGTCACGGTACAGTTCTTCACGCCGCACACAAGAGAAAAAGGAAAACCCTGCACCTGTAATACCCGTCACACCTGCAAAGAGAACTGTGCACTTCCCCAATGACATCATCTTCCAGGATATTGTGAGACGAGGAGATATGGAGCAAATTGGTCGATTCATGAGAGCGAGGAAGGTTCGTGTGGATACACTCTTCCACTCAGGTAAGTCTCCACAGCTTTGACTTTTTGTCAAAAAGCAATTTTGAAAATTTCATTTGACATTAGAAATAATGCTAGCCAATAAGGATCAAGGCTTCAAAAACTGTTTAGATGTCAATCACTGATTTGAACTGACTGCATGGCCATGTGCGGCAGTACAGCTGCAGAGGACCTGACGTAGTCTTGTGTGCAGGTATGGCAGCACTACATGAAGCCGTGCTAACAGGAAACCTGGAGGTGGTGAAGTTGCTGGTAAAATACGGTGCTGATGTTCATCAGAGAGATGAAGATGGCTGGACGCCACTTCACATGGCCTGCAGTGACGGCTATCCGGAAATTGCCAGGTGACCTTTTACCTTTTTTCTTGACCAATCATCACACTTCCTTATAAATAAAACATAGGTCATTAATTTCAATATTGAACCGAAAGTAAAATTTTACACTTTTTCTATGAAATGCTTTAAATAACCCTAAAAGTGTTAGAAGAGGTGACCTTATCAGACAGAAAGTGTATCTGGATATGATGTTGGTAGTTTGGCTCTGAACATTGACAATAGGCAATTAAAAACACAAATAAAACAATGACATACTGTAATTTATCACAATACACAAAACATGGTATTCGGAATTAAGTAAACCTAGGGATTAAAAGAGAGGAACATCATTGGATAGGAGAGAATTTAAAATGTTGAAATATAAGTGGGAATGTTTTGTGTTAACTTATATCCATAAGAAGAAATGATGGAACTCAATCTCAATACATAGAGTTTCAAAGATACCACTGAATTTTGACCAGTGATTCAGTGGTCTTTGAGTCAAGATAGTGAAACAATGAAAAATCCCAACCTTTGAAGAAGATCAGTTGCATTAACAATAAACTATTCCATGTTTTTCTTTTGTTCTCATGTATGAGAACCTCTGTTTAACAAGGTTCTGCTTCATTCTCCACTTAGTTATCTGCTGTTGATGGGAGCCAGCACAGAGGCAGAGAACGAGAACGGAGAGAAGCCTGCAGACCTCATCGACCCAGAGTGCAAAGAGCTGGCCAAACTGTTTGAGACTGGCTGTGTGTGATTGGGCACCAAATGGACCCAAAGTGAGACCACAGCAACACAGCGGAATGCTTAGAAGTCACTTGAAAAAGAAAGATAAACATATTTAACAGTATTTAAACAGTGCAATACCAACCAAACTTGTAAGAAGAACACAGCCAGAGTCAGGGCCACGTCACTGATCCTGTAAAGCAAAATGGTGATTCTGTTTGTTAGTTTGAAAAATTATTTTTTTAATTTTCAGCCTCAAAGCAATACTCCATTAGGCTGCATTTCTGTTTCTGGTGGTTATGTTATTTTATTTTATTTTACTTTGTTTTGCGCATTTGTGTATTTGTCATACAGCCAGTGTCTGTCCAACAAATGTTAATCTGCGAACATCTGTCTTCACTCTCAGATCATGTACAATACCAGCAATGTCTCACTATGGTCCAAGTCTGAATACCTATTCATTTCTAAAGGAACATCCTCCTGAGCATTTTGGTTTAAGTATTCTACCAATTGTGTAAGTGTTTAGCAGTCACTTTGTATTTTCTATTTACAACACAGAATTTGAGCCAAGATCTTTGTGTTTTATAGACATAAAGTTATGTATTATGTATTCTCACTGCTGGGCAGAAAGAGGATCAGCCAAATAAATAATTGATACTTAATTGATGGTCAGAAATATAATCTTTTTAAATTAAATTTTAATTTTTTTTAAACATGAAGTTTATGCTGTGTAAGCTCTTTTACTGCTGCAGTATTTCCCCCTGATGTATTGCTTTTGTGTTCTGTAGTAGAAATACTAATGTCAGCATTGAAAGTCTTATAATTTTTTCCTAATTAATAACTTTTGTACGTTTTCATAAATAAAGAAACTTTTTATAAATATGACTGAGTTGCTGTTGTGTGGTCTGTGTAAGAATAAATGAAAGTGTATTACAAGAGAGAGAACACACTATGTCTTCATGCTGGAGCTTGTCAGCCATCCTCTATGGGTAAAGCATTGTTACTTTGCTATAACTGCCCTTAACTTTAGTCTTGCTTTACTTAAGTTTAGTTTTGCTGCTGTCTCTGCTTTTAAAGATAAATAATATACATATATATATATCCTGATTTTCCTGGTATGGCATCCAGACATGAAGGTAAAATGAAAACAAAGTAACAACAATGACACAAAAAAGCTACCCTACCATATGTTGTATTTTTATTAAAGAAGACAGAGATTTTAGTGTTTTAGGAAAACAAAATTGGGCAATTTTAGATTAGTGAGAGCATGTCTATTCACCCCAAGTTGAGTAAAATGCAGCTTTATATGACTTTGATATAAGTTACAAGACATCACAATTATAAATTGTGGGATTGTTTTGATAACATTAACACATCATATCATTTTTGTCATTAAACTTAAATGTTGAACAGAAAATTTAGCATTATTTCTCATTTCAAATGAAAATCTCAGGTAGGCCTACCTTTTCTTTTTAGTGTCAAATCATAGGAGAAGGACACTTTCCATATAGATAGATCTAGACCCCACTCTATAATCTGTATAATGTTTTAAAAAAGAACTACACAATAACATAGGTGACAGTAACATAATTATATATGTACAAAAATAAATAAAGAAATATAAAGCACTTCCGTGTCTTTTCCAAGCTTTTCCCGGAAATGATTGGTTGGCATTGGCAACGTTTTAGCCAGGTCTAACGGCGTACGAGTCTCTGAATAAAGAAAACCGAAAGGAAGGGTTATAAAAAGGTTTGTTAGATATCTTAACAGTATGTCTTTTACTGTACATCTTGAAAATGTTATTAATGCGTTAATCGTCTTTCGAATACATATTTGGGACCAGTAACGCCAGCAAAATATTAGCTGATTGAAGCTAAGCTACGACAAGACAATGTAAATCGTCCAGCCAGATAGCTAGCTAGCTAGCTAAAGTTAGCAAATTATTGTGTCAGCAAATCTATAGTAAGCTGTCCAGGACAAAGCTATAGAGGGAAAAGAATTCCAATAAGCAAAAACGATTTTAGGGACAATAAATAGACTTGTTCATGAGAATTTGACCAGCGGCCAGCATACCGGGTCGGTCTCTATAGCCTGCTGCTAACACTACTGAAGCTACTAATGTAAAAACGTAAACAAAGCCCCTTGGCTTGTTAACGTCAATGTTTGATCAGGTTTCTAGAAGCACAGCGTACCATAACTCTATAGAAACGATGAGTTAACAACATTCATATTGTTACTGATTTGACTTGACTTACCACAACTCTTCTGAAGAAAGAGTTTATTGTTAGTGACTAGTACGTATCGTTTGCTATCAAATGTGACTCTGTGGGCTAACCAGCAGTGTTACCAGTTTACTGTTTCTAATAGTTGGTTATGGAGATGCTATACTTTCCACTGTTGTTTATTGTTAGAATTCAGCTGAGGACTTCTGAACCTTTTTTATTCTTCAAATCCACTCACCATAGAGGAGCGAGGAGCGAGTACAGACTGCAAACAAATGACCAGGTCTGTAACAAGTTGTGGCACTTAAGTGCCAATGCACAAATACAAATAGATCAGTATTAAGTGTTCATTAACATTTTATCAAACATCATTTTAATTTTGTACTGCTTTGGGCTAGAGACACAGAAGACTATTATGTTTAAGTTTAGTTTACAGTAAAAAATGATTTTAAAAAAGACAAACAAAATGAATGTTTATTTATGCTGCTAATGTTGCTGTTTTCATGTTTGTGAAGCTCATCTGCTCCCAGGATGGTGAATAGTTACAAGCGGACTTCAAGCCCCCGATCCCCTACTAACAGTGGGGAGCTTTTCACCCCAGCACATGAGGAAAATGTGCGCTTTATACATGATAGTAAGTACGCCTTCTAACATTTATTTCTTACAAATTGATCAAAGCATTTTATTATTTATTTTATAATAGACCTTTCAGAACTAATTGACTGAGAGAGTCCGAACTTTGACCCAAGTTTATTTCATGTATGCTATTGACATTAGCAAAAACAGCAAGAGGAAAGTGAAATTTGGCCTGTTTTTAAAATATTATGCTTGAAATACTGTAAGTCCTTTCTTTATTCTGCACATACTTTCCGACTTGATTTAAGTGAGTTAATATTGATAGGTCTATTGCAGGTGATTTGTATTCTTGTGTGTTATCACTACAGGATTAGTGTATTGATATAAAACAATTTCCTTAGTTAAAACTCAAAAGTAAACCAATCACAGCGTGGCACACAACTGGAGATTGACTGTCATATGCGCTCTTACATACTGGAAATGTTTGATTTAGACAAGAGGTGGTGCTGGGTAGAGATTGCAGTAGACAGGATATAATGTGGATTACACTGCATCACAGAGCTGTCCATAATTTGGTCATAAGCAACAGAATCTTTGTCTCTCCAGTTAGACATTGACTCATGTAAATCACCTCATTCAGCTCATATCACTTAAATCTAGAATTACACTGCTTACAGTATGTCTTTCAAAACAGCGTATAAAGCAAAAGTGCTTGGACAGTGACAGTGATGTGCTGATTTCCAACGATCACTTCAACTATCATCATTAGAAGTAGGGCTGCACAATTAATCGCTATTTTATCGAAATCGCAATATCCAAATTGCGGTGGGGTCTATCCTACAGACTAAAGACAAAAATCTTTGCTTGGTACAGATGACAGTATAATCATTTTGTTTATTTTAATATTTTTCAATGAAAATGTGAGAATAATAATACATAAATGATCTTCTTCTCCAATATTGTGAATCTTCACAATCAGTCTAAATAATTGCAATGAGACGTTTTCCTCATATTGTGCGTGCGGCCCGAATTAATAGTATAACATAAAGACAACTTAATTTGCTCACTCTGAGTACAAAGCCTGGTATTGGAGCACTTACTTACTTTAAAAAGTGATAAATAATGAGTTTGCCAGTTACAAAATGCCAGCACACTGTCTCAGATGCAGTGACCTTGGGCACTTAAACTACACATGTCTCCCTTTTATTAAGTTGGACTTCTGATTTACCTTCAGTCTGTCTTCTTATGTCATTACAAATTAAATGTAAAGAAAAAAAAGCATTGTTGTCTTCATTCTTTCACAGCCTGGCAATGTGTGCTCCGAGACATCAGATCAACACAAAATAGTGAACGTAATGACCGTGGACCACAAGAGTATGTGGAGAAGAACCCAAATCCTAACCTACATTGTAAGTAGTGAAGTGGATTGTATCTTATATATAAGATCAAAATTAATCAAGCACAGGCCATTTAACAACTTGTTTCTGTCTGCTCTTGCAGCTTTCACACCAGTGGACCTGAGCGACCTTAAGAAGCGCAACACACAGGACGCCAAGAAGTCCTAGTCTTTCTTATGATGGTCCAGTCGTTACTTTCCACCCATTATCCTCGAGAACTTTTCCTCCATCAGCCAGAAAGTCAGCCCTGTTGCCAGTCTATAGCACAGAATGCCAATCTCATCTCTCAACTCTGGACCATAGCAACCCCGTCTCCTCTTTTACCCTCTACAACTGACTACGAAGAAAAGAACCAGGATACTGGGACAAATTTTCTCGTCTCTTGGTTCATGGTTTTTTAAGTCACAAAATCTTCATATTTACATTGTGTGGATGGGACTGATGCAAACTTTCACCAACATTTGCTGACATCTGATGCTGAGGTACAAAAAACTGTTGACACTCTCCACAGGACACAAAAGACTGCAGTCTTAAATACAAACCTTGTTTTCTTTACTACTGCTACTTTAATGACTTTGGGGGGATATGCGAAAGGGCTGACTTCTATTTTATTTTTTGGAAGCTAGCTTGATCGGTAAATTGTAAAAGTAATGGAATGGTCACATTGGATATACGTTTTACTTTATGGGCAAGTTTTGGAAGCCAAATGCAATGTAGAAGGCCAACATTTTTATTATAAATTTTCTTGCCCTCAAATGGACTTTACTAAGTAGAGACCTCCCACAGTATGCTGCCCTTGGTTAACCCTCCCTCCCCTAAGCCTTGAAACAAAATGTTGAATAAAAGACTTTTACAGTACTCCTGCTTGTATTTATCTGACATGAATATTGACCATGTAAACCCTAACCACTAACTAACCCAAGTGAAGTTTACCTTTAATCTTACACTGGAGGGAATTTCATAAAGTGGGATAATAAAAAACGATTATGCTATAGCCTGGGTATACTTATTTTAGGACAACTATTATTTTCATTATCAAATATTTTCATGATTAAGTGATTAATCATTTAGTCCATAACTTATGACAAAATTGTAAATAATTTATTAGAATTATTAGCTTGATTTATCTGACTGTAGATATTTAGCAAAAAGTCACAATGAAGAAGCTGGAACCAGTAAAACTACATGATTATCAACATAATTGCAGATTGATTTTCTACCAATTGACAACAACAAATTGTTTTAACTCTGATTTTAATCTGTGAAACAAAAAAAGTATAAATATGAGTTATTGAGGAACATTATCCAGTAATTCATGTTGATTATTACGCAGTACATTTTGTATTAACAGTGTTACAAAAGAATGGCATTTGTGTCTTCGTCACGCGTTTTACGTGATGACGTTGTGTTTACGTGCAGTACGTATCGAACCAGCTTGTCTATATACAGCGGAGGTTGGCTTATTGTGTTTACTCGTCGTAGAAACTGTGAAGGGACAAGGAGAGGAAGCAATCGAGTCTAGGGTGTATTTTTTTTATATATATTCGTTAACAGTTTAGTATTATTGGGGCAGCATAATGGCCGATAAAATGGATATGTCTCTAGACGACATTATCAAGCAGAACAGGCAGCAGAGAGGTGGAGGCCGCGGTGGAAGAGGTCGAGGCCGCGGAGGCTCAGGCGGAGGCCGAGGAGGAGGAGGCCCTGGGCGTCTTGGAGTCAGCGGCGGAGGATTTGCAGGCCGCGGCGCATCCGGCCCCATGAGGAGCCGACAGAATCTGAGCCGCGCTAGAGGCAGACCAACGCCTTACAGCAGGGTATGAGAAAATTAGAGGAATGGGCAGAGAAAGGAAAAACCTACGGCAAACCTGAAAATGCCTGGTTAACAACCTTCTATTCTACAGTATGCTTGCTAGCTAACGCACTAGCACGCTTACTAGTCAAGCAAATCAAATGTTCGCTATAACCGCGGAGTTTCCCCCGGGGAGAGCTCTATGGTTTGCGGTTAAGCATTAATGGAAGTTGTATGCATAGTGTGTTCCTTCTCCCACAACCCATATGTGTTACATCTTTTTCCAAGAGGAGGCCTTTGGGAGAGAGCGAATATGTTAGCCATATTGGCTAACAAGCAAAAGGTTGGATGGTGAAGGCCTCTGCAGCGCCATTTTGAATCCGGCACCTTAAATTAAAGCTAATAGTCCACGGTCAGTAACAGCTTTCCACCCCAAGTGTCAAAATGATGGTGAGAAGAAACCGCTTCATCGAGAAAATTCACCCGCAAATGATTTTTTTCACCACTTTTGGAGCATAGTTTTTGTCTGTCCCGGTGCAGCGACCAGGCGGCCTTTTGTTCGAGTGGCTGGCGGGTTCCACAACAAGGCTTGTTTGGCTTTTCAACCAGTGTGGCTGTTACTTGTGGATGGATCAGTGGACTTCAGCCCCCTGGTAATGTTCACATAAGGCAAGCCGTCACTTCTTAAGTGTGAATGAGTATTTAGACAAGCTCAACAAAGCCCCAATCAAAATGGCGTGGTCGCAAAATGGACGCTCAGATAAGCCACGCTCACATAGAGGGGGTAGCGGGCCCTTTTTAAGTTGTTTTTTACGATCCATCCACCCTCATCTTATGGACACTAACCCCATCATGAAAGCCAGTTTCGTGGCTTGGTAAAGAACTTTTGGTCGGGCCAAGAAAACACGGTGCAACGCTGGAGGCAACACTGCTTCAGATGGCGACCCCTGTGTACCCGAGGATCATATCTGGAGAGTCTTTGGTGGAGGCGCAGATGGCAAGAGAACAATGGGCGAAGTTGGTAGCTAGCCGGGGTGGGGAAGTTGTTCAGGGTTAGTATAGAGATTGTGGGTGGTTTTGGGATGATAAATATTGGTCAGTATTGACGTAATTGAATAAATGGATAGTCTCAGCAAATGCTATGCTAGACCCATACTATTTTAATTGTATACATTGTGTATAAGCTATCTACAAAACATATCTTTGCTGTTAAGATTGTATGTCCTCTGTCTGAACTGATTCACTTGCTTGTAGTGATGGGGTGGGCAGGGAACATTTGGGGATCCTCTTGGGGGAACTGAGCACCCTGGCCCTGTTGGAAGTGGAGCCCCTGCTTACCCCAACACCCAGCCGTGTGGACTCTGTGATTGACAGAGGCAAGGGGATCCTGAAGTCAGCAGGTGCGTTCTCTTTCATCTGTTGCAGCCTAAACAGCTTCCAGATAAGTGGCAGCATGACATGTTTGACAACGGCTTCAGTGGCTTCAGTGGCCCTGTCGGAGGTGGCGGAGGAGCTGGTGTGGAAACTGGCGGGAAGCTCCTTGTCTCCAATCTCGACTTTGGGGTGTCAGATGCAGACATTCAGGTATGTGGATTTTTTCCTTTACCCATTTGTTTTTTGTGTTGACCATATTCCATGTGTTAAACCTTTGAGGCAATGGACTGGCTACTCAAATCTCACTTTCTTTTCTCAGGAACTTTTTGCTGAATTTGGGACTCTGAAAAAAGCTGCAGTTCACTACGACCGATCAGGGAGGAGCTTGGGAACCGCGGATGTCCACTTTGAAAGAAGGGCAGATGCCCTCAAGGCCATGAAACAATACAATGGCATCCCACTTGATGGTATGCCTCAAACTTGAATCATATGTATCATGTCCTCTTGCTTAGCATTATGGCTGCACAGATTGTCAGTATTTTAAACTTAATATAAGAACATTAATTATCGATCTGGAAAATTACTTGACTGTTTCGCCACTACTGCCCTGTTAAGTTGTGATGTTCATAATGTCTGTCTTTCTAGGGCGTCCTATGAACATACAGCTTGTTACATCACAGATTGACACACAGAGGCGACCTATGCAGGGGTAAGTTAAAAATGTATTTTTTGTTTCATGCAACTTGATGCACATTATGGGCACTGTGTGATGGGTGATCTTGTCAGTCTGAACAGAGGTGGTGGAGGAGGCATGAACCGAAATCGTGGGGGTGGCTTCAGAGGCATGCAGAGAGGCCGCGGAGGACGTGGTGCAGGCGGTGCCGGGGGGAAGGGGTCGGGGTGGCCGTGGGGGTAGTGGTAGCAAGCAGCAGCTGTCAGCAGAAGAACTCGACGCCCAGTTAGATGCCTACAATGCCAGGGTAGGTTGGTGTGTCAATGTATTACCTGTTGCTTTGTATTTTTGCAGATATCTAATTTCATTCTTATGTTTTCTCAGATGGACACCAGCTAAAAACAAATACAGTTCCTCTGGATTGTTGTCCCTTCCTGTCTGCACAGAAGGGTGGTTGTGACAGATGTGCAGAATATTTTACACATGGTTGTCTTCTGATGTGATTGCAATTATTGTTCCAACCTCTTCTTTTAAATGCTCTGTTTTTTACCAGTACTTGTTTTTGTTTTTTTCCTGATGAAAAATGTTTTTGGCTGTAGGTTGTGTGTATTGGGTTTTCCCAATTTTCTCTACCCTGTAGTTAGACACTTGTAATAAAACCTACAGTGAATATTAACCAAATACTGTCTCTGTTGTGTCTGCTTGTCTATCCTGTTTGTTTTTAAATGCAGAGAAAGGGTCCCTACCATTTGTGCCAAACTAAAATGGGGTGATTTCCCACATGCTTATAATACAATGTCTCGAAGTAAAAAGCCTGCAGACCCATCAATTTATATTGTGTTGGTTGGAATCAACTGACTGCCATTAGTATTTACCTTGCATGGCAGCTGGATTGATATGACGAGCACCATCTGGTGTGTCAGGTTATTGAAAACTAGCCTTGGAATAATTTCAGATCATCAAAACCTTTAGATTTTTACATAGCATTTCAATGTGAAGGATGTGCATTTACTTGATGGGATTTTGATCCTTGTAATGTGTTCCTTTTTTAGGGTTTTTGTAATGTCTGCAACACATGTTACACACTTGGAAGATTTGACTAAAACCACTATTGGCTTTTTCCCTAAGACACCAATACTAATTCAAACACGTGCACTAGATTGCCACCTAGTTTGTGCCTAAAGCTATTTGACAGATTGAAATTGTTATATTAATGGTAAATATTAAAATATTTGTCAGTTCATATCACTAAGCTGGAAACCGATGTAACCCACAATTCATGCGTCACTTCATTAATGCACTGCCACGTAAAAGCCACTAGATGTCATCCTGCTCTATATCTCAACAGCAGACTATATTAAGAGGCATCAACCATATACGGTCAACATTCATGTCAAAGTGTTTGAGCCTACCGGGTTTTGAAATGCCACGCCTATGATAGGAACTGAATCACGTAGTATGTACTTAGGCCCGGTGGGTAAAGAACTTCTGCAGTTGTAAGAGGGTTGTGAACTTAAGGAGTGAGTCGAAATGGAGGTTGAAGTCATGAATGTATTAAGAGAACGGTTGAAGTGAACAAAGGGTAATTTATTTGTTAGTGAGTATGCAGCACATGCCCAAGCGTGTCTTGAGCGCAAATTTCCCGGAAGCATGTCTAAAGATCAACATGTTTGAATTTTTACCAAATACTGTTTCCGGTTAGGTTTTCATGATTGAAGCAAATAGCCATTTTCTTTTTTGTTCTTGAAAACATCAATTGTATTTATATACTTTTATGACTGTCTGCAAAACATTCACATAGTGGTGTTACAGTTGGGTGGATAAAATAACTGGAAAACCTGACAATAGCCGTGTTTAGGGCTATATTGGAAAAGTATGCAGATGCTGTACTTTAGTAAAAGTAGTAATACCACAATGTGAAAATATTCTGTTACAATCCAAAGTAGTTCTTTTGAATTTTCACATTGGCTAGTTGGCTACATAATTGAATATACTTAATTATTTAATACTTACTTAAAAGTTTAAAAAAGTAAGTTGTACTTTTGCTGAATGCCCACCATCAAAGTGTGGTAAATATATTTTCTTATTATTGTTCCATTAGCAGCATTTACATTTTGCAGTTGATCAAGATGAAGCTAATGTTAACTACTGTATTGTACTTTAGCGATGCCTAATATTTCAGAATCAGAATACTTTATTGATCACCTTAGGGAAACTATTTAGTTGTTATATTTAAATTTATTTGTTGTAATTTTAAGGGATTATTACCTATCTTAATCATTAAAGCAATCACACATAGATGGAAATCTAGATGAATGTAGTAAAAAGTACAACGTTCCTCTATAAAGTAACAAAATGGAAATACTAAAGAAAATGCTTTTATTTTGAAGGCATTACATCGGAAGTTGTCTCGCCTGTTAGAGGCCGTTGGCTCAGATTTTCCTCCGTCTCTTCATTTCACTCTCACCACCACCACCATTCACAAGCAACTGTCCCAACCTACGGCGGTATAACGGTAAGAGTTTACGAAACACTTGCTTAACTCTTCTAATAACTCGTTTAGCCCAGTGGACATGTTTCTAAACAACATACCTGTCTGGGGTGCTTTGGTGAAGCTGAGTTAGTCACCAAGTTCTTCGGCACTTGATAAGGAAGTATTAGCAACTTAACGTTAACGTTATCCCATGAACGTAGTTTTTTAAGGAGGGATTTGTTTACAGAAGAGCAACTTCCTGCAGTCAAGACTCTGACTTTTTAAACTAAATGCATCTTATTAGTCCTAATATTCGAGTATCAACTCCCAATCTTTTAATTTATTGCTTAGTCATGAACGGTATAAGTTATTCGGCGGCAGTGAGGACTGTAGAATCAGTCATTGGTTGTTCGTTTCCGGGTGTTGAGCCTGATCTGAGCTGCCAGTGTTGGCCGTTGGGTAACAATCTTCTATCGCCTTTAATTGTTCAAACCTCACACAATGAGTGGATCCATTGCTTAGGAGACCAACGTTTATTCAGAGGACTGATTTAGTTTACTTTAAAATGCGTGTGTGGCTCGACGGACGTGTGACACATGAGCAACATTTTCTCCCACTTCCTGGAACTTTTTAACTTGAGTCGGCCTGGGGGCTCACACCTTAAACCTTCCCCTCCTTTGGGCTTTTTAAATGCTTTCATAGTCAAGTGCACATATATTACATATGCTGAGATCAAATGTGCTTAAGTGCCATTTCTCAATTGATTTCTCAAAGAGTTAAAGCAAACCGTGAATCTTCTCTTTCCTTCCTATGTGTGATAAATTGCCTAGAGGAATTTTTCTGTCTTCCTTCTAGGACTTGGATAGCTTTCAGAACACATTTCTGTCGTGGCCATTTCATTTCATTTCTCAACCTGAGAATTTTGCAGCCTTGTAGCAGGGACCGGATGTCTCATTTGGCAGTTTCTATTTCTCTGCTTTGACCTGGTTGGTCTTGCCCAAGGAGAAAAAAATTAAACAATTAAAGAGTAAGCATGTAGCATTTTTATTGTATGTGTTTCCCTGACATTAGTATGTAAGTTTTATACAAGCTCAAGCAGCTCAGTAATGAGTGCAGCAAGCACTATTAGATCTTAATTAAAAAGTGAAGATGTTGTACATCCTGTCTATGGTTTATAAGCGACAAACTACTCTATCTGCTGGTTACACGCTTCATTAATGCAACAGTTTATTTGGTTCGTCTATTCAATTAATTTGAATAGACGAGTATCATTCAAGTATTTTGGGGACCAATACAGTTACAGTTTCAAATGCATTTTCTTCTATGCATCTTGCAATGTTAATGACAAATTATGTCTGTGGCCTCTTCTATTTCAACTCAGTGTCACAGGGGATTTGGTGCAGGGATGCTAGCCAGCCACCCTCCCACCCCTCCACAGACCAGTGTGAGCTAGTAATGATCAGCCTCTCTTTCTCAGGCAGAACATGGCTTCCCTCGCCTCAACAGCGGCCTTCAGAAGCACATCTTCTCAGAAATGATGGGCATCAATGCTGGGAAATGTTGGTAGTGTTTATAAAAGCCACACATTATTTTAGTTATCACATCTAATTTTTTGGCATTTGGTTTGTAAAAATGGCATGTTCATACCACCTGTAATATCAGGTTGTTGCCATCCTTGAAGGGAACCATCATACACTTGTAATTCATCATTGTGAAGAGTGTGTCACCCCATCAAGGCTGTTGTCCAGGGAGGCAGACCCCACTCTGGGAATAAGCCCTGACCTTTCCGCTGGCACCTTGGCTATCCCATTCACTGGCAGCTTCCTGCTGCTGCACGCAGGGATTTCTCATCGGCTATTTTTAAAGCTTCCTATTTGTTCTGGTTCTTCCTGGGATAGGGTTGTGTTTCGTTTCTTTTTCTCACAGGGCCACCTTGATCCGTGGCTCATTTTCTTTGTGATCAGATTGGTCTTCTTTACTAATATACCATTTCTGCCTTAGATATCATACAAATAGGGACGTAACAATACACTCAACTCGTGATTTGATTTTTAAAATCACAATACGATTTTCTCACGATTGTTTTAACAATGAGCTGCTGACATAATGACTGACAAATATTACTTTATTTATATAAACTATGCGAAACAATAGATGTGAACAAAATGAAAAATTAACTAAATAAATAAGAAACTAAATCTCTTCAAATAAATAAACTAAGAAGACGTAGGGATGTCTGAAGTCAAACAAATCAAAAAGTTGATAATGTTTTTTGGCTGTTTAAAAAATTGCAATTCTTTTGTTTTCAGCTTAACCGGTTGTAATCTTGTATCTTTTTTTTTATAGATTCACAATTAATAATGCTAAGCTCATAATGAGGTATCTATGCAATTCCTTATATAATTTTCTTTAGTTTCATTCCGCCCCCTTCTCTGTTTCTGTTGGTTTCCTCTGCATTGCATCAGCTCTGCCAGTAGCTCTTGGTGTAACACTTCCTCACAGCTTGGCTATGTGTTACTGCACTACAGCCTCAACTTAGTCAGACCCAGTAGGATTTTCTCTACTGACATCTAGCCAATGCTTTTTGCATTAATATCTTATTAGCCTCTTCAAAACATTCTTAGGTGGAGTTAGCCTTACATGTGGAGTGTTAAGAAGATGAGTTGTACTTCAGATTGGCACTTCGTGGTTTAGCGTGCAGTCGGATATGAATCATTTGGCCTGAAAAAGGAAGTTTGCAGTCATTTTCATGTCAGATAACAAGGTCGGGTGGCAGTTTACATGCAAAGCAACCTTGCTTGAACTAATATGCTACTGCTGCTACTTAGTCACTACATCAAGTAAAAAGGCTTAGTGGTATCTAGGTGGGACCAGATTGTTGATTTCTATCAATTATTCTGTGAAGAAAAACAGCACCCAAAACAAGTGTTTCACCCATACGTGATCAGCTTATGTATTTTTTTAGATTATATTTTTGGGCATTTTTAGGCCTTTATTCATACAGGACAGCTGAAGACATGAAAGGGGAGACAGAGGGGAAATGACACGCAGCAAAAAAACGCAGTGCGGAGTCGAACCTGCGGCCGCTGCGTCAAGGAGTAAGCCTCTATATATGGGCGCCTGCTCTGCCAGGTAAGCTGCCCAGGCGCCCTACTTTATCAGCTTTTATCAAAGCATCATTATAGAATACACTAGTGTGGATAAAAGGGACATTGGGGGGACCGATGCAAAGGTCTCTGGCAGACGGGGTGTTTCATGAAAGAGACTAAACCGAGATCAAAGCAGTCATATATTTGAGTGACATCTTCAATAGGGAGGTGAAGCCAAGAGCTAAAGGTTACTTCACAAAAGCTGCCAGTTTTCACTTACTTTTAGTGAAACAGTATTTGTATCCTGTTGCTGTCTCTGAGGTAAATGCAAAACTGCAACGCTCCTTTTTAGGTTTGAGGTTTTTCTAATGTGACATTTATACATGGAGATGGAGATCTTTTTAGTGTTTTTTTTTTTAAACTCTTTACAATAAACAATTATATGTTTCCCTATTCCTCATTGAGCTCGTTGATCGATTTACATTCAGTAACGTTTGATAACACCAATGACTCCTGTCAACGAGAATCCTTTTGATGTGTCACAGGTGACAGCTCCAAACACTTTTCTGTCCCTGAATGCCTCATTAGCCGTAATCCCACTCTATATAATCTCAAAACTCAGCCTTGTTGCTAAGGAACAGGCCTAATCTGAAGCCTTCTACTGCTGCCAAGCCTGATGTGTTTGTAAAACTGCTCTGCTTAACCCTGTCAAGCAAAGCGATTATCCTCCTAGTTAACCGAGGTGAAGACGTTCAATGGCATGTCCACTATTTGTTTGCATGGTCTTATGACCTGTGTTGTCTACCACCAGTGAAAAATGACAGGGCCTTTTCTTCTCAAATTAGTGAGTAGCCAGTTAGCCATACACGCATTGTTAGCCAGCAGAGTTAGCTAGAAATACATCATCATCAGACATGTGCATCATTATGAGGGTTGTGATGTTAATAAACAAATCCATTTTACGCAGTGCATGGGCCTTTCGTTAGTTGATTCAACAATTTCATACTCAGTTAAGATAGCATCTATGAGTGATGCGGCTGTGTGCAGACATTGCATTACCAACTTATTAACAATTTTCTTCCTCATTTGCTACTGCTTATGATGGTAACTGTTGTTGACAGGGAGAGACTGCAGGGAAGCTGCACTGGGTAATGCACACCAAGCAATGATATACTGTAGCTCCACTGTAAAAAGGACTTCATGCAGCATTAATCAACACAGTGTTTCTAACTCCTAAAATTCCATTCAAAAATGCTTCATAAAATGTAGTTTTGAACATTGGTATTGTTTTCTGCATTTATTTTGTTCTTATGTTTCTGATCATCCATGTTACTCTGTGTCCCCGTTACCCATTCTGTCCTCAATAGGATATCATATATTTTCTATAATAGTAACAGGGCAATACTTGAGATTTGATATAGATACTAAAGCTATTCTTTTTTTACACTTAAGATAAATAAACACAATTTTCTTGCAAAACCTATAAAGATGCAAAAGTTCTAAAATGTTGTTCATCCTAGCATCTGTACAAGACCTTAAAATATCTTGAAATACAGTCAAAAATTGGCAAACTTATAATTTAAACAAAATTAAACACAACTCTTCTCCAACACCACCTGCTTCCACTGTGAAGAAGAGTGAAATTTTATCAAGGTCCCGATTGAAGTCAAAAACAGCTGAGGAATTCAGTGGTGCTAGCATTTAAGAGTAGTCCACCACTTTAGCATTGCACCTATAACATTGTCGGTCTCACAATGGACATGCAGTTTGAAGAAGTAGACCTTGATGTGTTATATCGGTGGGTTCCCATTAATGTCCTGCATCTTTGTCCTCCATAGACTTTAAAGTAGCAGAAGCCTCCTACATGTCTTGGGACTAGAAGTGTTTATTAAACTGTTCAAATTAAACATTGTTCTTGCAGCCATATACAATGGCTATGATTCAAATTCCTTTGTACTATAAGCACCACTGCACGTCTGAGAAAAAAAACGTTAGACTAACAAACTGATAGCTTTGGAGGGAAGCCGTGTATTTGCAGACACACTGCCATCCCGCTTTGTGTTGGACGTAACAACATACCGTGACTTGTAGTGAGCTATTGCTTAAGTATAGTGCAGCTCTCTACCCAACATATGTCTAAAAGGACCCATCCCTTCCTCCTCTGTAACAGTTTGGTACACTGCAGTCTGCCGGAGAGTAGAGGAAGTAAGAAAAAACAACTTGTCGATACTTCAAAAAATGACAGCATTACGGTTATCAGCTCTTGTTTTCCTGTTTCTCTTTCTCTCTCTGCGTCTCTCCATGCAACAAGGAGCCTCTCCCTCATTCCCTCTGACCAGAAACACTCAACACACAGCTGACACTATTGGCAGAAAAGGAATTTGTGCTTTAATGGGAGCACAGAGAGGCCCCATTTGAGGGAGGAAAAAAAAACAGCGCCGTGTTCTCAGTTCCTGCTTGGCTCTTAACCAATAGTAAACGTCAGACAGAAGAGCATTAGATAGGAAGAGTGACATACCAGTTTTTGTTGTGTTGCAGGGGACGTCTGTGATTTATTGTGGTTCTTCAGATTGTAAATCATGTGTTACTTTTATTGAGATGATCCACCCAAATTCACCATGTGAAGCCTGTGTTTGCATTTGTCTGATTTGTTAGCTGGCCTTTGTTTAACTCACCTGTTATCACTAACTTGCAGAAGTAAACAAAACCGAGCCAACTAATCAAGGGATTATTTACACTGACAAGAAGTATAGTTTAATTGGATTTAAAGGGAGAAGCAGCTTATCACCCATGTCTTCCTCTTTCAATTCAGGGCAGTTGATTTTTCTGTACACAGATTATCAACATTCAAGCATTGATTGACTTGGTTATTTCAGACCCTAAACATAACTTAAAATGTTTCTGCTCCATAACATAACTTTACATTTTTCAGGAAGTTGGGTTCTTTCTTTCAACATGCAAATTTCAGAACATTTAGAATGAGACGTTCGTGGGCATAGTTGCCTGTTGACTGAGAGGAATGTTTTTGCAGTGGCAAAAAAAAAACAAGTCAGATTGACTGACCTTACAGGTTGATACTACTGAACTGATACTTTAGTAGTATCAGTTCAGTCGTATCAGATCTCCTAATAACACATTTATTGTTGCTTCTTTCTGCCTGAATCAGGAAATAAAAACTAACTTTATTGACTGGCTCATACTTGGCATTTTGCAAGCTGCTATGAAACCAGTAAACCAGTTAGTGTGTCGTCCGTTGTCTGTGGACTGCGGGGAGAACGAGAGGAGAACAGACCACACAGAACAAGTGTTATGAGAGCACCATTCTCCAGCTGCTTCTTGGCTTTTGCAGGTGTTGATCAGCATTGTATAGCTGCGCCCGGCATATGTGCACCAGATGTTTTTTTCCCCCCCACTGCATTTTATGAGCAACAATTGAGTTTTGTTGCACCTCTATGTTCTCAGAAAAATTAAGATGATCTCACTATGTTGTTGTGCTATTCCCTGCTCAGGATCAGTGTCCTCACTTCTAATCCGCTGTGACTGGTGTGACGATGCAGCTGGGTGTAGATGGCCCCATTAGCACTGCTGTTTTTCTGTTGTCTGCAGGCAGTCTGTGGTGGAGGAGAGACAATTGAGGGAGAAGCCTGAGCTCAGATAATAATCAGCTTTAGACCACCATCCTCTGGTGTATGTCAGCAGGCCAGATGGACACGTGTCCTGGCTCTCGTCTTGGGTTGTGTGTACATTTTTTGTGTGCTCACGTACGGTTATGTCTAAGCATAAAACTGCCTTGTCTCGCCACAAATAATGATACTGGGTAATGTTAGCCTTGATGATCCACACAGAGCTTGTTGTAAACCTTTAATTTTACCCAGAAATCTTTTGTCGTCAAGTGAGCCTGCTATCTGTGGTCTAAACTATTCACAGCCAGGTCTGTGGTTTGTCATCCTAACCTTGTCTGTGTGACAAGGTAAAGAGTTGTTGCTGTGTTTAAAACATTTTCATACTACCATGATGCTCCTCCATTCTACAGTATGTAGAGTAATGAGCAATATCTCCAAACTTAAGCAAATCACACTGAAAATATTAGGGAGAATAGATGGCAAATAAAGAGTAAGGCCCCATTTTCACATGGTATTAAAATCCTATCTGAGTGGTCCGATCACAAGTGGACAGCTCTAAGTAAGTATGTAGGAATGTGTCTCCAAATGCATCTTGAGTGACCATTTCCGATCTCACAGAGAATGTCTTATAAGGGGAGAACTTCCTCTTTCGAAAACTTCCGGCTTCTGAACTGGTTGCAGTTCCAATCTGGTTCCGTATGAGGCGCTCAAGTGCAGAATGAATGGGGGTCTATGGAGCTACTGTATACCCCTACAAATCCACTTTTCTCTGGATATATTGTTTTGTCTAGTAATTTGAATGTTGCATTTGAAATAAAATCCACATTGCTGGGTGTTGTAAAAAGCCTTTTTAAAATGTCATACACATCGTACGGCCAGAGATACTGCTTTATGGCAAGCTCTGAGTCACTGCCTTTTTTTCCCTCTATGTATCCACAACAAAGGGTTAGGCTCTCCCTGTTGAAAAACGTGCTAGAAAGAGTTTTGGTTTGCTGATGTTTTAAAGACCACTCTGAAATGTGACCAATAAAGGATATTAGAAGCAGTTTTTTGGTGATAGCTAAGCGCTTACTGCACAGCCTCAACTGAGCTTGAAGACATAGATGTGATGTGAGCAACCTAGGGCTGTAATCAACCAAAAAGAAAATCTTGGTCGACTAAAGTCGTGAAAATTTTGACTAAAAATCGACTGGGGGTTTTGGACCTAATTGTTTTGCACTGAAATGACTCGCCTGTCGGCTCTGACAGCTGCATCAGCCTCATATCCTGAGACATAAAGTCCACAGTTCCTTCCGTGATATTATTTTAGCGTTTGGATGATAGAGGCTTAACATCCAGCGTGGTGTGGGGGGGTCTGGGGAACGGGTGGGTGCGCCGGTAGTTATAAAACGATTATTAGACTATGAAATATGCCAACTCTGATATGTTCATACAGCCTACTCCAAACAGACAGGGCAACCTAACGCAGACAGGTTAGCTTACCGTTTTCAGGTGATACGCCATGTTTGTAGTCGAGCTGCGATATGCAAATTGTTGCTTGCAAACTTTGCATTTAACTTTTTTTCCGTTATCTATTTTTGTAAAAATGCTGCCACACTGCCGATGTCTTCGACATGGTAGAGGAGGACTGACTGTAAATTAAACACTCACAGTTACATAAATATTCAGCAAGCCATCAGACGGCGAAGGCTTTCTAGTACTTTCTTCAATCTGTCTCCGGTGGGTTGGGCTAATCCAAAAAAAGGTGAAAACAAGGGGGGTGTTCTGAAGACAGACTGTTACCTGTGAAACAGGGGTGCTCTGTAAACTCCCCCATTAGCAATTAGTGCTTTCCCGTTATAGACCGTAACGGGTCTATGCTTCCACCCATAGACCGGCAATAATATACAGTGTATGCTTCCACCTAATGAAATTAACATACGCAAAAAAATCGACCAATCAGAATTTTGGTCGAGCCAGAACATATCGACCAATAAATCGACCAGTCGACTGGGAGGTTACAGCCCTACAGCAACGTCTCAAAGTTGTAAGTCTTCTCGTAGCTGTGCCAAGAAAAAGCTCAATCATTCCGAATCTTGGAGAGCGTAGGTGTGTATATATGGCGATAACATAGGCACAGGCTAATTATTGCTAACTTAATTTTAGTAATTAAACTTAAACAGTAATGGAAGTCGTAACTGCCTGCGAGCCTCCCTGTACTCTTTGGTAATTCTTCTTACTATGCGATTGTAAGTCGCGTGGTTATAACACAATCGCTAACCTGTTTTTACAAAAATGTCTGCTACTGAGCCATAACGTGAGATACAAGGTAACTGAGCCTTTTATACATTGAAGTGTTTTTATAGATGTAAACAATGGCTCCGAAGGAGGTACGCTTTGTGGATGCTCGCTTACTCCCTAGTGGAATATTCACACGTGCTTTGGATGCCATCAAGCGGAATCTCTGGTCGTAATCAGTCCTTCACTGACCAATCAGCATTTATTAGCAGAATGCTAGCGTGTTATGGGCAACAACAACTCAGCCTATAAGAAATTGAAAGGACATAAGTACTTGTTCATTCAACTTTTGACCTATAATCCATGTCCAACTTGCAAAAACTACAATCTGAGATTTCTCAACGACAGTCAGGCAAAAGAGACACATTTAGCCATCTAGCTCCATAGACTCCCATTCATATTGCACTCTGGATGTGGGATGTGTGTGTATACATTTCAGTTGTTACTCGCATAAATCATACATTAGATACTTGCAATGACTAATGAAAAAGTGCTGCCTACAGTCTTTGTCCTTGTACCAAAATAAGGCTGTCTACTGACGGGCGCCAGGGCCGTGCATAGAGTGCATTACAAGCTGCACCAATTGTAGGAAACAGCACTTCTCCTAAATGGGCGCGGCTCATTTAAAAGTGTAGTTAACATTGTGTGCACGCATGAATGTAAAGATGTAGTTGCACAATTTATAATTTTCTTTTGCAAACATTAGAGAAGTACACAGCTAAAAGCCATATTTAGCATTATCCAAATAAGTTCTATTAGGGCCTTCTCCCTAGTGAATGTTAGCGCATCTGTGTTGCCAGATCACGCAATAAATTTTCCCCTGAGACAAAGACAGGTAACAAACCAGATTAATATTCTCCTCATGTGTCCTTCTGAAAAATGCCATTTTACAATGTTTGGGACTTATGTGGTATGTGAAAATTGGATTTTACTACCAGGTGGAAATTGTGTTTTAAGAGAAACAATGTGATTTGTGGTGTTTTTTCTACATAAACTGCTCTTTTACAAAGGTCAAAGTTCAGTGAGGTTTCCCTCTGGATAAGTAATCCCATAACAATCATCCAGTATCTGGATGTCTAATAACCATAGGCTGCCCTGCTCCACATGTAGGTCCAATTTCCTTACAGCAAAGTAAAGAGTAAAAGGGTAAGCGGTCTGTTGTGTGGAGGCCTGCCGCCCCTTGTTATTTTATTTCCCTGATCTCTAACCTCTGCTGCTCTCTCTCTTTCTGTTCTTAGCATACCATGGCAGAGCATGAGCCTACACCAGAGCAGCTGGCAGCTCGCAGCGGCCAACGAGTCTGACGAAAGCTCAGTCAACTACAAACCTCCTGCCCAGAAGAGCTTACAGGAGATCCAGGCGCTGGATCAAGATGATGAAAGCCTGCGCAAGTACAAGGAGACACTGCTGGGCAACGTCTCCGTGGTCGCAGGTTAGCAATCCCCTAAGGATCCTCCTCAAAAGCTCCAGACTCAAAAATGGCACATACTAGGGAAAGCTCATTGTGGGACTGGCTCTAGTGGCTGGAATTCTACAACAAGGCTGAATTTCAGGAAAGAGACCGATATAAAAGCATTTAAAGAGCACCACGTCATGGGACCTTTAATGTTCTTTTTGGCCTAGCAAACCTTTTAGTTTTTTTCACACGCTGTCGCAACAACTAGTAATGTTAGAAAAACTATAACACCACACCAGATCTAGCTAGACCAGAAACAAAACAGGCACGCCACACACACTTGTTTGGGCTTGCGAGTCGGCCAAAAGAGTAGTAGCGTTACGTTCTGAGTGGATGGCGAGCGTGAGATGCCGAAATGGATGCCAATAAGATTCTGAATGGAAAGTTAACTTTTTAAAATGGTTTCATTGACAAGACCAAATAGACCTGTATGTTTAGTCGTTGTGAACTGAGCTACAGTACCATCGCAGCAAGTCCAGTCTGAAAAACCACTTCATGGCCAAGCACACAGCTGATGCAATGCTCCGCCCCCCATTTTTTTTTCACCTATTTGTTGATGGACAGTGTTACATTGTGTAAGATTATTTGCTCCAAGTGTGAATGTTACGTGTGAAATTTCAAACGTTTCAAACCGTTTAAAAATCTAACAAGCAAGGTGTGTGATTGACCTTATCAGAAAAAATACTCATTAAATATTTGAAAGCAAAAACAATTTAAATGAAAAAGAATGGATGATAATTTTTCTCAGGTGCTATGACTTGAACCTAATTTGGTGTTGTGCTCCCCCCCCCCCCAGATCCCAGCGCCCCCAATGTCCAAGTGACGCGAATGACTCTGTTATGTGAAACGGCTCCGGTCCTCTAGTCCTTGACCTGCTGGGTAAGTGGCGCACACAGGGTCTTTTGTGAGGCTGGGATCAAAACTCAACAGCAGCTTTTACAGTGAACATGGCATCATGTATATCTACCATCTGAAAGATGGACAGAAGCCTACATATAGGCAGCTGTCTTTCCTTTCAGCGGACACACTGGAAGAGTTAGCTCATAGTAACATTAATTATAAACTGTAATCACTCCCATCCTTGCGTACAAATGGCATTAGTAATGACATGAATCCTGTGTAAGTGGGTTAATGAGCCATTTCCTGATGGCTCTACACCCCCCCCAACCACCAGTGGTTACACAGACCTTTGGCTCACTGTGTGCCACCTGGTGGCCAGTATAATTACTACGGGTTGTTGAAAATCAAAATACAACTTTGCTTTTGAGAGTGTAATTTCTTATCCTTACTTATGTGTTAACCTTTTAGATTATATGTTTTAGCCTGTGTAAATGTTGCGTTCATGCTGTTCCAAACTGATCTTGACGTATATATCTGGACCTTCTTCACTCTTGCTTGACTTTTCTTTTCATGTTGTGCTGCTTTCCCTTCCAGGAGACTTGGAAAACTTCAAGAAGAACCCATTTGTGCTGAAGGAGGGAGTTGAATACAGAATAAAGATCAACTTCAAGGTGAGGGAGTCCGGTCCTTGTCTAACCCAGGATTCCTCTCTGTTTGCTATCTCAGACTGTTGGAGTTGTGATGATGTTGCTGCAGTGAGCGCTATCTTTGTTTTGTTGTTGAGCAGGATGTGATGCATGTTTCCTTTTGCAGGTCAACAAGGAAATTGTGTCAGGCCTGAAGTACACTCAGCAAACATTCAGGAAAGGAGTAAAACGTAAGGCTACCCCTATTAGTTCTCTTACTCTTTAATAGAAAGGTCGACTGCCTTAGAGATCCTTTCCATAATGTTGTCAGACACTTAGAATATCAATCTGAGCCTGTCAGCGGCTAAACAAGCACTTTTATGAAGGTAAATACAAGCTTTACTATTGCAACATAACTTAAATAGTAGCCTGTTTCGCCGCTGCTGACTGCAGCATTCTTGCTTAATACTGGACCAATTTCTAAGATTGTTGTTCCCATCAGTCACTTAGAAACAAAAACATGTTTATTATATGATTTAATACTATTCATGTCTGTACAGTAAATATCAAGCTGCAGCCGTTTAGCTTAGCTTATAGCATATTTTCCAATATGACAGACTTAAAAAGGCCCTCCATGTTCTTGTTGGAATGATTAAGTTGCAGGTCGTGCTGTCTGTGGAGATTGTTCGCTTTATTATTCTCAGTGAATAGGTTGATGTTTATAAGCAGGGAGCATTTCTGCTGCCGTCAAATCTTGCAAATGAAATTGAAGATGTGGTCAAGAAGCTTCTTACAACTCCCTTTTCTTTGCCTCTCTAATGTCCAGTCGACAAGTCGGACTACATGGTCGGCAGCTACGGCCCCAGACCAAACGAGGAATACGAGTTCCTCACCACCATGGAGGAGGCACCCAAAGGGATGCTGGCCCGCGGCACCTACACCATCAAGTCAAAGTTCACCGATGACGACAAACACGATCATCTCTCCTGGGATTGGTGCCTCACTATCAAGAAAGATTGGAAAGACTGATCCCCCCCCCCGTGCCGTCCTCCATCAACCTCTTCCTCAGCCTTCTGCCTCTTTCTTTTCCTTGCTGTCATTCCATTATTTCTGTCTGGATTACGTGTTGATTTAAGCTTTTGCTCTCTCCGTCCATCGACCACCTGCTCTTACAGTTTATGCGTTCTTTTTTATTTTCTAAATTCGATCACTTTATCATTCCTCCCAACGCAACTCTTCATTTGTTTGCACCCGCCTTTTCTGTTAAGTATTACATCTTTAGAAATGGAGAAAGCAATGTGCACAATCCAGATTTTGCTGTAATGGTTTGTTTATAAAAGAAGAAAAAAATAAGTCAAAAAAAAAAAATAGTCGTTTAACTGCTCATTGGAAAAGTGATAAGCTATGTGATTCTGACTGCCCTTTAGCGCTTTCTTTTTCTTCCCCCTTTTCATTTATCACATTGTTTTGTACAATTACCGTGACCTGCCTTGGGAAGCATTGTACAGGTAGCAGTAGTGCTGTATGTACGTGGCCACTGTACGGCCATTGAGCAATCATTGCTGGACACAGCCCTCCTAAAGCCTTTGAGCCGATTTATTTGTACCAGGGCCTTGGTTAAACATTTGGAATTCAGGCCACTTTTTAAAAAAATGATTTAGCACCCTACAAAGTCTGCTGACTGAACAGGGGAAACAGAATGACCTCGGACCCCTTGTGACCCCTCTCTGTAGGTGTGGCTGTTCCTCTCTCTTGATCAGGGTATTTTGCCAGGCTGGTTAGCAGCCATGTGGCCTTAACAAGAACCCATAGGAAGAAAGTCAACCTAATCAAGCCATTTGCCTTCAGATTATATTTGCCAGGCCACCATGTGAGTCTGTTTTTTAACAATAGGTAATACAAGGACAGGGAATCGGGACTAAGGACTTTTAACACCTTTTTATTTCAGGTTTGATAAGTTGTTAAACCATTACATGTTGCTGTTGATCACGTTAGCTCTATTTACATCTTTTTATTTGCAGTACTTGTAGCTGTCTAAATATTCGAACTCAAAAATACGAGTATTTAGGTTGTAATGGTTGTCTGTCACCTGGTGTCCTCTAGTCCATGAGGCATGTCCAAGGTTTGTTGAACTGATCACCTTGTATTACTCAAGTTTAGAATTTTCCAATGCTGACTGTGCCTCCAGTCTCTTACAGTCACATGCTGCTCCTGCTGACTCAGCAGCACTCATATGTGCTCAACATCAGTGAGGTGAAAGGTTTTCTGTAATTGACTAATCAGTATAGAGACATCAGCCCCACTCAGACAGACATACGTCTTTTTTTATACACTCCAGAAGTATGGGAATGAAGTCCGTTTCTGCAGCTTCGTTAAGCTCTCGTGTCACGGACTGATGTTTTTTTCTCTGTGGGTTTGGGTTTGACTCAAAGTGTGCTACTTGTATTACTGAGCTCCTGTGACAATAAAGTGTTCAGACTGGGCCTGCATGTGTCCTGTTTTTATCAACATGCTGTATAATTAGATTTGTTGCAACATTTGAAAACAGAAAAAAAGAACATGGTGGATGCTTTCCTTTTTTTTTTTAATCAACAGAATACATTTTGAATGGCCTTCTACAAGAACAACTGACAATGTGGTAGCACAGCAGCGTAGAGCCGATGGGTGTCATGTCTGAGATGATGGAATGAATCCCTGAAACAGATCAGTGCCCTGCATGCTGTAAAACACCACCGAGGCATCGCTTCAGACGCCATGTCCTTCACTACATACGTTAGAAGTTCATCTAAGTAAACTAATCGCCATCAAACACTCAATGCACAATACACTTTGGCAACTGTCTTGAAGGATTTCGACCATCCAACAAATACAAAATTCACGTTCAGCTCTTTAAGCAACCTCAAACTGGTCAAAAGCGTGCGATTTCAGTTCATACCGGCGTTAAACCTTATTTAGCACTTAGTGTTCATTAGATATGTGCTTCAAATGCCATAAGTAGTTTCAAAGCCAGTGGTATTTTTATATTATTTGGCTTAATTATTCACTATAAATAAAAAGTAATTATTTCTGCATTAGTACATCTCAATTACAAGGACATCACACACTAGACTGTCCTAGGACAGAAACAATAATTCTAAATACAATCACTCCAAAAAAAAGGCATTTCATCAACAATCTTCCATACATGTAATGAAATATAAGATTTCACTTTAAGATTAATCAGCCATCCACATCATGAGTGGTCAAATGTGACACAAGAAGCCGTCCAAACAGTGAGGTAAATTAAATATATTCTGTGCAGTCACTGTTTTCAGTGCATGTAGTATCTCCTGCTCATTTGTTACTCTTTTTGCTCTTGGTGGACTTAATGTCACACTTGGTCTTCTGCAGGCGGGAGAAGATCTCTTTGAACAGGGCCTTGTACTCCGGTGTGTTCTGGCTGAGACGTTTGTCCACCTGCTCCACCTGCCTGCTGATCCCCTCCAGGGCCTCTGGGGTGGAGGGAGTTTGCGGGGGGTGTGGGAGGGGTGGCAACGGCACCCGATGTCGAAGGCCCCGCGCAGACCATGCTGTACTCTTTCATGGAGGGGTCTCTGGAGACGGGCCGGGAGGTCTGCACCCCGGCGTGGCACAGGCTCTCCTCGTGGCGCCGGCACTTTCCCAGCAGCTCCTCATACTTCTCCAGCAGGGCGTGGTACTGCTCGTCCACCTCCCGCAGGATGCTCATGCCACGTTTGCGCACGCCGTTGGCATGCAAGGCGTAGCTGCCTTGGCGCCTACCTGAGGCGTCGCGAGCCGAGATGGCATTCAGAGCCGTGTCGCTGCAGCTTTTCCTCACTGGGCCTCCCTGCTGCCCCGTGTCCCCTGCCTCTCCAGCGCCTCCTTCACCTCCCTCCTCCAGACCTACGCCCTCCTCTGGCGTGTCTGTCTCAGGGCCGTTGCGGAGCAGCGTCTCCAGGCTGTCTTCCATGCCCCCAATCAGACAAAGCCTGGACTTCCTCAACTGCTGCATCTCCTGGAGCTCAGCCTCAAGCTCCTGGACGCGCAGCTGGCAGCCCTCTGCTCCCAAGAGACGCTGTTCCAGACGCTCAAACTCCTGCAGCACCGTGGCACACTCGCGCTCCGCACCCTCCCTCTGGGACCGCTCTGTGGCCACAGCTGAGCGCAGGGATGAGACAATGTCTCTCAGGCGCTCATTCTCCTCATCCACTGGCTGACTCTCAGCCAGGTCCACACTGCCCGGGTTGGCCAGCAGGAAACCATCCTCGTACCTGATGAAAAGACGCGGTGCATCATTAAGTGTGCTGGATTTTAAGCACAGTTTATTAAATACTTTACAACTGCATAATCATGCAATTAGAGCACCAATTTGGGAATTATTTTAAAAGGCAATTTAAACCCAGTGTTGTGACCAAGTCATCTTTCCTAAAGTCCCAAGTCATATGGTCCAAGTCTCAAGTTATTTTAATTATTGCCATAGCAAGAACTTTGACTGAAAGCCAGTCATCCAATCAGGACAATCACATACCAGGTGGCTTTTTAAGTCATCCACTCATGATTCACAGTTTGTGCAGCATAGCATACTTGATAGTTTCTTTTCTAATGTACATTACAATAGAAACTCTGGACAGTTAGTGACCTTGGCGCAGTGCAGAGCTCTTTGAGGCAGGGGAAGGAGTGCACAGTCTTACGCCGTTCCTTCTTCTCTCTACGGACCCTCAGCTCCTCCAGAGTTCGCAGCTCCTCCACCCGAGTTGTCAGGCTGTCCACCTGACCCCGCATGGTCTCCATGGTGCCCGTCAACCTGTGCACACCCACATATGATTGTTCAGTGCTCGTTATGTCATTATTACAGAGACCTAATTCTCTCTTGGGTAACCTTACCGTTCCTCTAAATCCACAGTGAGCCACTGTAACGACATAAAGCATGTGAAGGAGGAGAGGCAGCCACTGAAATCTTTAGCATTAAGACCACTAATGTGATTTGTAAAGAACTTCAATCCCTGATTATGAATTGTTAAAGTCAGCAAAAATGTTAAGTCCTCCATAGTTGCCCTGGTACAGGGGAGTGGCTGCAAACGCACAACTGGTCTAGTTTCAGTAAAAATGTGGAGTATCATTCTTGTTTCCACAGTGTATGATCACCTGTCTATTTTCTGCTGCGAGGCCTTGCTCTCCAGTACCAGTTTCTCATTGGTGATCTCCAGCTCTCTGGCCGTCACATCCAGCTGTTCATACACCTTTGCATGCTGCTGCTCATCTCCCTGAGCATTTCCAACTGCTTGGACAGGTACTGCAAGGGAGACAAGTTTAGGATTAAAATGAGGTGATAAGTGACTAGATACATCTACAGTTGTTCATCTAACGCACTGATTCCCAACCGGGTGTACTTTTACCCCGGACGGTGCACTGAGGAGTATCTCAGTTTGAAAAAAACTGAAATTCCAATTTGATTAATAAAATACAACCACATATTGAGTCAACTGACCACCATGTTTTGGAATAAAGAAAACTAGCGAGCAGAGAAGCTGAAATACTTCGCTAAAATACATTCAGCTAAAATACACATGACAAATGATATCAAAGGACTTTTTCATGACTTTTTATGACGTACCATTTTTGGACTTTTTATAGACAAAAAAATAAAGTCATATATACTTTGACTTTTTCCTCATACTATATTAAGAGTTTATTACTTTTTTGGACGTACCATACTATGAATTTTTTCAACATACTATACTATGACTTTTCATGACTATTTAATACAATATGACTTTACAACATATTATACTATGACTTTTTTCGACATACTATACAATGACTTTTTTCAAAATACAATGACTGTTACCACTTTGTTGACATACTATCACTTTTTCAACATACTATATTATGACTTTTATCACTTTTTCGACATACTGTACAATACTATGACTTTTTTGGACATACTATAGTATGACTTTTATCACTTTTTCGACATTCTGTACTATGACTTTTTTTATATGACTTTATCCTTTTTCAACATTATTTATGACTTTTTATCACTTTGTTGGCATAACAATTCCTTGACTTTTTTTCGACTTACTATACTATGACTTTTTTTCCTCATACTGTATTATGACTATCATTTTTTTGGACATACTATGTCATTTTATTTTTTTTGAAATAATACACTGACTTTTTTCAACATACTGTAATATGACTTTTATTTTTTACTTTTTAGACATACTATGACTTCTTCAAATCTGCACTCGACTTACATCGGGTAGAGTGACATCGCTTCTCTTTCGTCATCGTGTTAAACCCACCAAAGCGCGCAAGGCGGATAAGCCAGTTTGTGATTGGTTCCCGCAAAATTGTGAACTGAAACAGGAGAATTAAAAGGTTTCTAGACCGAGCAGCAGGGCAAAATTGCCGGCAGAGTGGGCGGGGTTTACCCAGTCTAGGGGCCGCACAAAATGCTTCTGACAGAACTATGATTTAAAGAAACTTGAGATTTTTATTTTTCTTCCAAGTGCTTCATGTTTTACAATAATTAGCTGAAATGTGCACTAGCAGAGTTACAGTATGTGGGACAAGCCTACCTCTATCTCTTGTACATGCTCGTCATTGTTGATGTACATCTGTTGTAGAGAGTCCTCCAGCTCCTTGTTGCGTTCCAGGAGGGTCTTGCCGAGCTCAGCTGCCAAGTGTAGGTCTGACACGAGTCAAGAAAGAAGAAAAGGCAGAAACAGCAGACAGTGGTTAGTGTCGAGTACAGGAGCTCACCACATAGTGTCTGACCTTTCCCCGTCAGCAAGAGTGGTTTGCTTTTAAGAGAAGCACTCACTGCAGCTGAGGTGCACATTAAGCATTTGACCGCTACCTGATCAGGCAACCTCAATATAAAAATGAATTTAAGATCTGGAACATAACATTCTGTCCTTGGTTAAACCCCTTAAGGTTTCTGAAATCATGATGTTTCTGGGCTGTTTCCTTTCTCAAGATGCTAAGATAACAGAAAACGTTTTTTTGTAGGAAATGACTATCAATCAAAATGTTCATATTTAAAGCTTTTTTACTATCAACAATACAATTTCAAAAACATACACAAGCCCTAAAACAAAGTCAAAAGCATCTAAGTACAACATGTTGAAAGAAAATGATAAACCTCGCAGATCACATTGGTCTGAGTGATGACGCCACCCTCACAGTTGCGGTTATTTTACCACACGGCTTGAAGCATACATTATCCATCTCCTCTGGTGAAAAGAAGCCTAGCTGGATCGAGTAGGAGGAGGAGAATCCTGCCGGCCCTGCAAAGTTGGAGCCCATAACAACACAGCACTGGAGGAGTGGAACGGCGTGAAGAAACAGAGAGAGCCATTGACACCCATTACTGGACATGAATGCAGTGTTTTATCAGCACAGTGTTGGGCGTGAGCAATGACAGGAACACACACACACATATGCATCATCGTAGGTGTGAAACACAAGAGATTAGATGTGATTTACTGCCACTGTATGCAGCGGGAATTCTTCTGTTTTATCTAATGTACTTAACAAGCATAATTAGCTCACAACCCTGTGCTGCCGAGGGACAGGCTGTAATTTCCAGTTTCAACAATGCAGAACTGATAACAGAAAACTAGTCTGAACCGCCGAGTGATAATGAGCTGAGTGAAAGTGTGTGAGGAGGAGCACAGCAGGCCTTCGTCCCCCAGGTCCAACTCAGTCACAGCGCTGTTTCTGTTCCTGAGGACGACACGTGCAGAGTCATAGTTATGTAATTTGAAAATTGTGCGCACGGATGAGCAGAACATGAGGCTGTGCTTAGGATATACCAAACACCAGACATTTAATAATGACACTAAAGGCTGTCACATCACAAAGACAGCCATGGTATCTATCAATGTCTGTCAATCACAGGCCCCCTCGGATGCCACAAACATGACATCACCGCACTACCATCTGCCCAGACACACTTCATATGTTTGGTCAGATCATACTGAACACAGGGGTCACCAAATCTTAGAGCTGGCAGCTCTGAGCAATGCCACTGTTACATAACAGTGGCATTTCTGGGGCAAAATAATGCGCATGCAAGATGACGACTTGTGCTCGAGCCTCCAACCTGACCCCAAAGCCTGGAATCTCTGATCCCGACTAAGGAGGTCTAGTCTGGAGTTGCCTCATCAGATCAGCCAGGGGCTTAATAACATCAAGCTTGGTGCTGAATTATGATGAGATCACACTCACACACACACAACCTGCCTGTCTGCTCTCTGACTAGACTATGTACCATGCAATGATGAGACACAAAGCTGCTTTAGTTCTCTGGGTCAGCAGGTAATCAGGGGTTGGGGTGATGCTGGGCCAGCACTGCAGAGGGCTATACATCTCTCCTCTGAGATGCACTGTTGATGAAAGTGCACCCATTTACCGGTACGTCTTTATTTAGAGGGCTGATAACACACTGCATCACATTATGCATCATTCAAAGGCAAACACAAGCCTTCATCTGATTGATTTTCTGCTTGTCTGTTCAAAATCACTCACTGCTTTTAATAGTCTAATCTCCAGAATTCATGGAAGTTTTCTGCATTTTTCCCCTCCCACACACCCTAAACAATGTCCTATCTCCCCACAGATGACCAGTGCTTTCACATCCCTCTGTCACCAACTAAACCCACAACTCAGCAGAGAGGAGTGCTGGGATTATGATGTGACTCTGCAAGGAGGCAGAAGAAACCGGGGCCAAATTCACTCAGTCAGACAGCAGGGCTATTCTGGGAAACATCACTAACAACATCCAAATAATTGGCAGAGGAAGAGAGCAGAGATGTAGATCCAGACTCGGATGCAGAGACAGACAGAGATGGGGTTACAGTTCTCATAGTGCGTGCACTCGTGCATGAAATGCGTTTTAACAGTGGATCGTATTGGCGATGTAATCAAAATACGGCGGGGATATGTAGTAGTTTGGTCGTTTGCTCACTGGCACGACGTCCCTAAGACGTCGCTGCTATACGTTTCTGCGACATGCAGCCGCTCTTTCCGCGACGTACATATATATACATCGTTTTAACGTATGCCATACATCGTACAGATGCAGGCTCATTTACATCGTTTTAACGTATATAATACGTCGTACAGATGCAGGCTCATTTACATCGTTTTAACGTATATAATACGTCGTACAGATGCAGGCTCATTTACATCGTTTTAACGTATATAATACGTCGTACAGATGCAGGCTCATTTACATCGTTCTAACGTATATAATACGTCGTACAGATGCAGGATCATTTACATCGTTCTAACGTATCATACATCGTACAGATGCAGGCTCATTTACATCGTTTTAACGTATATAATACGTCGTACAGATGCAGGCTCATTTACATCGTTCTAACGTATATAATACGTCGGCTCATTTACATCGTTTTAACGTGTCGTACAGATGCAGGCTCATTTACATCGTTCTAACGTATATAATACGTCGTACAGATGCAGGATCATTTACATCGTTCTAACGTATGCCATACATCGTACAGATGCAGGCTCATTTACATCGTTTTAACGTATATAATACGTCGTACAGATGCAGGCTCATTTACATCGTTCTAACGTATATAATACGTTCTCAACGTTTTAACGTATATAATACGTCGTACAGATGCAGGCTCATTTACATCGTTCTAACGTATATAATACGTCGTACATATGCAGGCTCAAATACATCGTTCTAACGTATATAATACGTCGTACATATGCAGGCTCATTTACATCGTTCTAACGTATATAATACGTCGTACAAATGCAGGCTCAAATACATCGTTCTAACGTATATAATACATCGTCCCAACATCCGCAATCTCAGGCACATTTTCCTGACATGTGTTATACGTAGAATAGATGTCAGGAAGATGTGCATTAACCCATTTAACAGAACTGGTCAGTATAGGTCACACGAAATTACTTTAAATATCTTTACTAAATTACATGAATTACTAAAGTAAGAGATAAGTCATACACAATTACTTATAATACATTTTATTTATGAAGCACTTTTAAGGGTACTCCAAAAATTTACATAGTTCAAATTATTATAGAAAACAGCACACTAACACATTAAAAGCTATTCTGAAAATACGAAAAAAATGATCATGTAGCTATATTTTGAGATAATATCCTACTTTTGTCTATACTAAGGACTAATGTACAAAAACACTATTACAAGCTTAAACCAGTGTTTTTTTTAAGTCTGCCACTGTAAGCCTCCCCTTAGGCAAAGAGCTGGGGCATGCACGTTTCAAGGTGTGCAACTGCTTAAGTTGTTTTCTCTCGTTTTGTGGTTGTGTCTCGATTATTGGCTGTGTTCCAGGTGATACCCAATCAGAATCAGTTAAGCTAAAAAGTCAATTTATCCATTTTTGGATGCCAATGGGATCATGATAATGTTATTTGAACCCAAAGACACTGAGCAATTGAGCAATTATTTTTCTTAATCTGTAGGAGTCCTTGAAATATACAATATTTCTCTCTTTTGACTACACACTCGTGAGCTGTGTATCCCTGCTTCACAACAGCAGTGTGTACATGTTGGAGAAGAAAAAACTAATTATCACACTATATTGTCCACTGTGTATCATAATGTCAATTATTTCAGTAGCTAAAAAAAAAGGGTGTCTCTGCTCCAGCCTCTTCTCCAGTCTGTTGCCGGTCGGGGGGGGGGGGGGGGGGTCCTTGATGGCCTACTGGGCTTCGGACTCAGGAAAGTAGGATTCCTCTGTGCTGCAGCTGTGGCAAAAACAAAAGATTTGGGTTAAGTGCGTTATTTAAAGATGTATCTTTTAATGCATGGAAGTATTTTTTTAATTTAATTTGTTTCTTCTCGCTTTGTTTTTAGGAAGTGGTTGAGTAATGTAACGCAAGTCTTTTTTTTTTTGCAGATGTGAATAGAAGACCAGTTTCATCAAGTAGAATATGGCAAACCAAATGTTGTTAACATAGTTAAATTCTCTGCAAACTTTTCCTCAGAAGCTCCAATTCAGCCTTTTAATATAATTGAACAGTAAGGCCATTTGGTCAGTAGGGGGAGCTGCAGTTTGTGCAGTTTCATTTTGGATGAAGTTCAAGATCCACAACAGGTGGGCTGTTTACGGTAGAAAGAATACAGCTACGGCCAAAAGTTACGCAAAAATTCTGCTAAATCTAGACTAATATAATGACATATTTGTTATACTTTCACCCAGGAAAACACGTTCCGTTTTCTAGAGTTTTAATTCAAATCCCAATCTGTTTCCTGAACTGAACTACTCGTTTTGGTACCTAATTTTAACTGTTGTTTTGTCACCGTAGCTGTATCCCATCTAGCCTCAACCACTGTTAAAGCGCCATTCTGACAATATGTATTTAGATCACTTTCTAAATGAAAGCTTTTAAATCTAAGCTTTAAATTTGTTATACATTGTCCCATAAAATATGCCATAATACTCTCTCTAAAAGGGCTAACATCAAGGTTTCATGGTAATCACAATGATTTAAAAAGTATTTACTTTCGACACCAAAGGTTCCATTTTATGCTGCCCTCTCTTTACTTCCTACTTCCATTTTCAATTAAGATTTTTGTAAACTTACCACAGATGATTTGGCAAAGTAATGACTGGGAATATGGCAGCTCTCCGCATGTCTCACATGTGCTCTTGGTCATCATGGCAGTTGAGAGATCTGAAAAATACTAACATATATAAAACATTTTAAATAAGATAAAATCCTTAATTAATCCCACATTGGGGACATTTTCAGTGATACTGCATCAAAGGGAAAGTGCAATGACAAACGCGTCAGTAAAAATGCATGAATAAAGCAGTTAAAACAGTTAAGGACACAGACAGAACGTTTAATAACACCGTATTCACAGTATTGCAGAAGTTATTGATATTGCATAATAAGGCGTAGATAGATGTTGCACATGAGTAAATTGTCACATAGGGTGCGTGTGGTCTACTTGGAGCAGTGTTGATTATAAAGTCTGACAGCAGCAGGAAGGATGTGTGGTATCACTTCTTCACTGCATGTTTGGAAAACTAGATAGATTCGGATTACATCATACAAAAACCTAATATGACAACATGACTCTTTTTATTTGTTGATCAGGTTTATACACACATACCCACACACATTATTGTGGTATGATGTCCTTCATCTGTTCATTGCCTTCTCTCACAACTCCTGCCCAGGTCTCCTGATCTTCCACTATACATAATGCCAACATAAAAACTGACACACTATGTGAAAGTTATCAACAAATAATGCTCTTTTGTGAGGATGCAGTATTTTTAGTATTGCAAACTATTGTTTTGCAATGAACACGGTGTATTCCTGACA
The DNA here is from genome assembly GCA_026937815.1 of Etheostoma perlongum. Classification (NCBI taxonomy): domain Eukaryota; kingdom Metazoa; phylum Chordata; class Actinopteri; order Perciformes; family Percidae; genus Etheostoma; species Etheostoma perlongum. The sequence continues at coordinate 63,649 of JAEKDQ010000878.1, read as the reverse complement.
TTTTGTAGAAGATGGTGGATATTCTTAGCAATTACCACTTATCTAATGAGGGATAACTAGTGAAACAAACAAGCAAACACACAACAACCAACAGTTTACCAAAGTTACCCTTACTTTAACTGCTAAACATGAAACGGAAAAGTAACAATCAAATTAATTGTGATATTGATGATTGTATTGATCTCAGTCAAATGAGTTTCAATATGTCCATCGAACGCGTGTTGTCCTAGTTAGGTTTATGGTCAATTTAGCTTCAACAAAACGTAAAAAACGGTCACCATCTAATAACTGGTATTTTATGACCGTTGGCACTCTGAACCGTTTTTAAACCGTTTTTTAAATAAATTGTTAAACAGATTTAACGTTCATGCCAAGTGTACAGAAACTAACCAAAAACTGTTTAACATAGCTAGATAGTGCCATTTGGTGATAAGCAGGGTAAAAATAAAACCTTATAATCACAACGTTTAAACGACCGTTAGCATGCAATTAGCCGCCCCTAAACTTTACCTTTTAAAAACAAGATTTAACGTTAGCTAGCTAGCTAGTTGACAGATTAGCTAACGCTATATTCGAATTTACCTTCAGTAAAGTCTTCAGCTTTATGTTCCCAGTTGAGGTTACAGTTCCATTTAAGCCAACAAAAGAAAAGTAACCGATACAAGCAAAGTATGACTGAGGTATGACACTCGGTTACGGTTAACTAGATAACGCTAGCATCAACGTTACGGATATCGGGTAACGTTCAATTATGCCTAACGTTAACGTTAGCTAACGTTAATGGCCTGTGTTACGTTAACGTTAACCTTATGGTTGGTTAGCTAGCTAGCTAGCCAAATTAGTAGTAACTATTTAGCTAGCCAGCTAGAACACGGGTATTTTAATTGAACGTGAAAAGGGCGGCTAGTGCGATGTTAGCCTGATCTTAAGGCTTTAAAGTTACTTTAAACCATGACATGGCGTAGCTAACGCTAGTAGCTAAAATATCTTGTTATTTGTCAGATGAACACCAACTTCCACATGCGAAAGCGTCAAAATATTGTTTTAGCTAACGTTAACTACGTTAAGATGAAATAGTCCTTACCATGGAGTTTAACAGCAACGAAGCAGTCGTCCCCTCCCAACCCTTCGTAGACTGGCAACTTTTTTCCTTCCTTTGTCGACTGTGGCGCGAATATGTTGCTGGGCAGTATTCAGATTTACTGTCCATCACATCAACAGTGTGTGCAACGTAAAGACGTCCAGACGCTCAATAAACGATGCTTCCAAATGACCCGCGAACAACTGAGGAACCTGTAATACATTTTACCGACATATTTAATACGTTGCTGCGATGTATAGATTCCCATCATAATACGACGTCCAGACGCTCAATTTACGATGCTTCCAAATGACCCGCGAACAACTGAGGAGCTTGTAATACATTTTACCGACATATTTTAATACGTTGCTGCGATGTATAGATTCCCATCATAATACGACGTCTAGACGCTCAATAAACGATGCTTCCAAAAGGCCATGCGAACAACTGAGGAACTTGTAATACATATAAAATACATATTTAATACGTTGCTGCGATGTATAGATTCCCATCATAATACGACGTCCAGACGCTCACTAAACGATGCGTCCAAATGACCCGCGAACAACTGAGGAACTTGTAATACATATAAAATACATATTTAATACGTTGCTGCGATGTATAGATTCCCATCATAATACGACGTCCAGACGCTCACTAAACGATGCGTCCAAATGACCCGCGAACAACTGAGGAACTTGTAATACATCTAAAAGACATATTTAATACGTTGCTGCGATGTATAGATTTCCATCGTAATACGACGTACTGACGCTCAATTAACGATGCTTCCAAATGACCCGCGAACAACTGAGGAGCTTGTAATACATTTTACCGACATATTTAATACGTTGCTGCGATGTATCAATTCCCATCATAATACGACGTCTAGACGCTCAATTAACGATGCTTCCAAATGACCCGCAAACAACTGAGGAACTTGTAATACATATAAAATACATATTTAATACGTTGCTGCGATGTATAGATTCCCATCATAATACGACGTCTAGACGCTCAATTAACGATGCTTCCAAATGACCCGCGAACAACTGAGGAACTTGTAATACATCTAAAAGACATATTTAATACGTTGCTGCGATGTATAGATTTCCATCGTAATACGACGTACTGACGCTCAATTTACGATGCTTCCAAATGACCCGCGATCAATTGCAGATGAAGCGATCATTTGCAGACGTCGTGCCGACGTATGTGTGCTTACTGGGGAGCATTACTACACCCATCCACACACACACACAATAACCAAAGACAGGAGACATTATGTTTCACCTTGCTCCAGGTCCCGCTGGTCGTACCACGGCTCCTCTTCCTCCGTGACAAACTCCTCCATCCTGCCTGCACGGAGCATCGATGTTGATCAACTTCTTCTTCGCCGGTGATGTGATCTGCTAATTCACGAACGACTCGCCCGGAAGTGACAGCAAAGAATAGCGGCGCATCCCCCAAGTAACCCTTTGAGAACGAACAAGATCACGGCAGCGCACCTGCTTCTCGAACCGTCTGCAGATATGAACCAAACCACATCCGGCCGGCACACCTGCAGACCTGAAATAGTCTGTACAGGAGATGCTAAAAAGCAGAGAGTGGCCGTGTTTGTTCTGTTGTCTCATCAGTCTTTGATGTACAGCAGCGCCTTGGCAGCCGGCTCGCGCTCATTGGCTGAATGCTACTGCTGCTGTTGCGTTTAAGTGCTGTCGGAAATGATTTATGGGATGTAGCACGGTCTTTTACAGGTTGTTTTATTACTACGCTTGAAGGAAAGGAAGCTTAATTAGTAGCATATAGCACATTTCAGCAACAGGGTTAATTCAAAGTGCTTTACACAAAAACAGTTGAAAACAGAACACAAGAATAAAAGTTAGAGTGCAGTGTAAGAAATTAAACATTGTTTGAAAAATGAACAACCATTTAAAGAAAGGCAGGATCAAAAAGAATAAGGAAAAGGTTTTGGCTCCACCTTCATTGATTGATGAGGCTAATTCACTTCTGACAAATCTGACGTGTTTTATGTTATATCATTAGAACATAAAACGGTTTGTAAGCCACAAACTGAATTAATCTCAACACTAGATGGTCCAGCTTTACTGTAGGTTGAAGGTGCAGAAAGTTGATAGAAAGATTGTGTGTGTGTGGGGAGGGGGGGGTTACTTATTCTAGTCAGTAATATACTGTATAATAAGATGTCATTCTCTGTGCAATGTACAGTTTTTCCATGCTGCAATACTTCATGAACCCAGATGTGGCTACTGTGTGGTTTGATTACACACACATGTTTAGGAATATGCAACATACAAAAACAAAACTTAAATAATGAAGGTCTTGAAACTAGAACCTGACACAGAGACCTTCTTCAAAACAAGGCCCTAATATAAAACAACAGCAGATCCATTTTAATGCCTTTATGTCAGTTAATGTATTGGTGCAAGTTGCCAACACGTTTGCAATTTAACTGCACAATCCACATGAAACAAAGAAAGTCTTTGCCGGGTTTGTAATTCTAAATACAATTGTAAAATGTCATGTCAATTCAGCAAGAAAGAGTAATATTTATCCCACAAGTTAGGCTCTCAACAGCTAATATCACTTTGTGTCTGTTTTTGTAGCTATTTAAAAAAGTATGACTTTGTGGGAAATAAAGTTTTATTCTATTTTATACATTCCATTCTATATCAGTATATCATTATTAAGGCTTTAAGAGGGGTGTGTTTAGCAGCGTTTTTATTTCATAGCTCGACATGGGCCTTCATCTTCAGATGACATCGGTGACAGTACTGTCATGTATTTTTTATTTTTTAATTAAATGTAGTCAGCTTTTACTATTTACATCTCTTCTTTTTCTTTGTCCGAATGCAGGAAATTAAAGTTGAAAGTTACAAGGTACAAGTGAAGGCAGCACCACTGGAGGTGACGTCACCGGCTATTTGACACATCGTCCCCGGTACGGTGGTCTCTCCAGCCCCCCAAAGTTCCAATAAGTGTAATTGTCCAACTGAAGACATTTGTGTTGCTGAATAACCACACAGGAAGGCTCTCACACTGTGGTTAGTCTGTTCATATTCAGCATAGACTTTATTGTAAACATTTAGGAGCAAAGAGGAGATGGACTATGGCTGTTTAGACAGCACAGCCAGGCCTCTGTGTCCACTAGTGCTTCCAGTACTCTTTGGGTCCCTCCTGACTGTGGAGACAGAAACTGTAGGCTCTCACAGTCCTGGCACGCACTATAACTAAGGAACAATTCCCTCATTGAAAATCACATGGCTACGAAAACAAAAAACATTATGCAAAGATTCTCCATTTGCTAAGACATAACCGAAGATAAAACTGATCTTTAAATAAGGGAATAACTGGTCAGTTTGACATCATACAGCATCCATCATTGCTGTCCATTCATGCTGTTTTGTTCTGCAGTCCAGCAGCTAAAGACATAATAAGCAGCAGTAAAAATATCCATTAGGTCTCTACAACACAAAACCCTCTGGTTTATGTCAAATAGTTCACCATTGACCCAGTGTTCTTGTAGGTTTTTTTACCCAATTAACTTAAATTATGCATTTTTTACATTGCTACCAACCATTTCCACAATGTGTTTCTAGACATGCTAGTGGCTCTATGGATGGAAACATCAGCTGGTCTGTTGCTGAGTCCATCACAATAATCTAGACTAAAATATCTCAACAATTATTTGATATATCTCCGTGTAATTTGGTTCATACTTACATAGTCCACAGAGGATGAACACTAATGACTTTAGTGATCTGACTGACCTAACTTTTCATCTAGCACCAATAGGTTAAAATCTTTATTGGTTTATAACCAAATACCTGCAAAACTAATGGCATTCTCCTCAGCCTCAGCTGTACTTTGTGTTCAGTGCTAATTAGCTCAAAGCATGGCTGTAGACACCTTGGTCTTGTTTATTCCAAGAGGCCTTTGGTTTCCATTCATTTCAGGTCAGTATGAAAATCAACTTGCAGAGACTTGAAACATACCTTACTGGAGATTTAAGTGTGATTTAACTGACTTGAAAAAAGAAGAGTGCAGTCCCACAAAAGGTCCATACTGTAGTAAAATGAATAAAGACCAATTGCACATAAATCGCTCAATAAACATTCACAGTCATATTAGTATGACCTCTGTTCGCTCAGGCTGTCACAGCCCAAATTATTGCCCAATTACTGACATAAGCTATTGCAGCAGCAATGATTCTAGAAAAAAAGCAGCAAATCAACCCTGAAGTTGGTCAGCAGGAGTCTGTGGTAAAGCCTAAGTTCACTGGAACTGGACAAACTTAGGCACTGTGAAGAGGAAGGGTTTAACCCTAAAATGGCTACATTTCCACACCTCATCATTCCTTGTTCTCTGTGGTTTTACAGATCTGCTGTCTTTTAATGTGCTTCCAGTCTGCCTCACTCTCACAACGATTGACTCTGCTGAAGAACTTCTTGATGATAGCTTTGGCTTCTGCTTTAACTGTGGAGAGGGAGAGAGAGAGAGAGAGAGAGAGAGAGAGAGAGAGAAAGAGAGCGAGAGAGCGAGATGGAGAGAGAGAGATGAGCATTAGAGTCCAACGCATGCAGCAGAGCACAATTTTGAGATGATTTATCCCCTGCGTACCTTGGCCTTTCCCCCGACTCCTGCCCTCTGTGAGAAGGTGAGATAAGTAGCGGGCAAAGGACTTAAACAGCTCCTGCAGCCCAAGATAACAACAGCTGAGAATCCACTTCACACTGCTTTTCTGCAAACATGGAGTCAATCAATCAAAAAGTGCTCTCTCACCTTGGTGGCAAACTTTCCCTGAGTGTAAAAGGGGTCGAGATAGCGGACCACGATATCGGCGGCCTCCTTTAGCGTCACAGGCTTGGGTGGCTCATTGGAGGGGAGCAGGGCCCTCTCCTGCACATTGGGGTTGAACGTTACTCTTCTGTCTAAGGGGCGGCTGCGCTTCGCTGGAGGAGACGACTCGCTCTTAGTCGCTTTTAAATCATCTGTCAACTGGACACAAACACACGTTTTACACACTAGTTAAAGTCAGGCATCATCATAACGCTGTTAGTTTCTAACAGAGCCGGAGGGAAAAACCTAATTTTACCAGGAAACTAACAAAAGACACATAACATGCTATACTATGAACTCAATAACACCATTTTTCTGCCGCTAAGCTGGTCTGAAGAAATTATTTTCCAAAAATAATTTTATTTGAATGTATGTGATATGACGAGGTTTTAACTCTTGTCAACATATTGACCAACCTTTATATTTTGAACCATATTTGATCTGTCTGACAATAGGAGGTGGTGTTTGTCTTATTTTATTAAAGTCACAGGTGTGTCCACTTGGACACACCTGGACACACAAACACACGCACACACACTATCAGTCACCGAGCAAGAGATAAATTTGACATAAAGACTGGATAGATAACAGACAGTTACCCCGTCTGTTAGAGGTGGTTTAGCTTCATCCTCAGGTTTGTTTGGTCTGTGTGAGAGGTCAAAAATAATGTTAGAGACCATCTTTTTTGTCTTCTTAAAAATGGTGCATTTAGGGTGTCTTACTCTGTAGTGGACTTCATATACTCTATAGATGTGTCTTGAAGCTGCTCCAACTCCAACGTTTCTGTTTTATGTTTTTCCTCCTCTTCATCATCAGTAATAACTATAACTTTGTCTTTACTTTCTTCCTGGATCACATCCCGAGTCTCTACAGGACTGATCTCTACATTGTCCACAGTGACAGGTGAGTGTTCCTGCTGGCTAACGCTTTCTTGAGCGACCATCGCTGTGGTGTGAGATAACATAGCATCAAGTCCCCTCAGCGTCTCCGCCTCGTCCTGGCTGTCCTCCGTCGTTTCTTTCTTCGTAAAATAATGGGAAATGTTGCGAGAGCTCTTTGCTGCTTCCGCTAGCTTCTGCTGCTTCTTGCTCATGGCTCTTCCCGCTTTTGTCGGGCTGTTCACAAAGGTAGCGGCGGTGTTCGCTCTGGCTCTGATGGACGACGTTACTGCCGAAGATGCATCGGCGCTTGTCTCTCCTGAGCCTCCTGAGCTGTCACTGTAAAATCCGCCACTCTCTGTCCCCTTATTAGACACAGTGTCCGACATGGAGGCCTTCAGCAGATCCTTAGCAGTCTGGAAGGGGTTGGATGATCCCCTCAGACCTGCTCCTACTCTCTTACGCTTCATCTGGAGGAATAATGCCAAACAAAGAAGACATATTCTTATCTGAATACTCTGCAGTTGCAAGAAACCGTAATGAAAGCTTGCAAACTAGGTGAAGCAAGTGTGTAGAGAGGAGCTTACAGAGTAGATCTCAGATGCAGATGTGAAGTCCTGCAGCTCCTCAGAAAAGGAGGCAGAAGAAGAGGAGGAAGGTTCCTCTTTGAGTTTTGACTCACTGCTGCCGACTGTCTTTGACATCTTGTCCTTTTTCTCCAGGTGCAGTTTTCTTCATCTCTGATACCTTTAAAACAGGATACGAGTTAGGAACATATCTTTCCAATCTAAGTGTGTGCTACCAGCGATCCTGTGACAGGCAGAGAAGTCAGTAGTTACCTTCTTTAGGACAGCAGCTTTGTATAAGTTGGAGGACTTGCAGCTCTTGAAGACCTCATGTTCAATATCCACCGCTACAGACAGGGTGTCACTGCTGAGAGACAGAGAAGACAATGTAAAAGGACTGTGGGGAAACAAAGTCCAAAAATTCACAATGTACTGTATATGAATGATGTTTGAAGCATGTGTCTGCATAATTACTGGAATGAGTCTTCTGCCCCCTGGTGGCCATACAATGCTTCCTGCAAGAGGCACAGGCAGTGCTCTCTGGCCTGAAATAGAATATATATAAAGGTCTGTTAAATTAAAAATTGTCAAGAAAGAATTAAAACTACAGCAAAAGAAACTTTTTTTTATTAGCAATAGTTTTAAAATTGCTCAGATGCAAGGTTGGCTCTACTACTTCACATCTCATGACACATGAGTCACACTGAATTCTTGGAGACGTGTTAATGAGTGTAACAGGTATGAGGAATGTGTTTGCAGGGTTACAGTACCTTTACGGTGAGTCTGGGGATCCTCTGACTGCTGGCCTCTCTGAGTGGGCAGTCAGCATCTACACAATAAGGATACATTAGTTATATACGACAGTACAGATCAGGCTTGATATCCATTTAGGAATATTGGATTTTTTTTTCTATTGATATTTACCTGGGGGAACAAAGACTTCCCTCTGACTGTCAGCGACCTAAAGAAACATAATCATTCACAGATATTCGCTTAAACAAAGTAGCTTCCAGACAAACAATGCACATTGGACAGAGAAGTATACACTGGTATACTTCCTCCATCTCAGCAACATTACCACTCACCTACTGCCATGCGACTCAATACCCTCTCTCTCACTACGCACAAAATGCTGAAACATTAGTAAAATAAATAAATAATGCTTCTTTTGACTTTTTTTCGGCCTAATGGTGACTTTAAAAGTTAGTCACTTCGTCATCGAAAGAGAACAGCAGTTGTGGTCATCTTGAATTTAGTCAGTTATTATAGTGATGACGTTCTGACAGCATGAAATTGGAAATTTTTAATCCACTTTAAGGAATAATCCCAGAGCGACTGATATCTTCGAAATAGTCATATTGGATTAGCCATCTTTCAAGAGTACATGGGATTAGCGTTTAATTACCAAAATGTGTTTTGGGCGGTGTATCACTTTAAACTGGTAGATCAATTACATGAAGAGATAGGCAGATTTTGATTTGGGACTATATTGGGTGGGAGCACAGCCAAAGCACTGCTACATGGCGCCGAGATATCACGCAGCAACTCTGTGTGAGTACAGGTGAAACCCGTGAAATAACCATGCATCATGTTTACAGTAATCACTCTGTGGACAGCTGTTTATTGGATCCATTCGGCCTTTTTCCCAGTTAACTTCATCACACCGGAAGAAAAGTAGAGTACTGCAGGATGCCTCACGCCCGTGGGCTGTTTAGTGATCACAACCTCCTCTTCCTCTCGTTCTATTTCCAAAGCGCACCTCCTCTTCTGAAAACCCTGGTTCGTAGAGGTATGCTTCTGGATCTTGACTGTGTGAGAAGTTATCTTCTTTGTCTCTCACAAAATCCAGCATGTTCATTGTCATTCACTGTCTAATGTAGGAAAAATTGCCAGAAATTCAAGTCGGATATGTTCATGGAAGTTGGGGGGGGTTTAAGGTGCTGCGTGATCTCTGCGCCCATGCAGCAGTGCTTCGGCTGTGCTTCCACCCAATATAGTCCCATGTCAATAGCTGCCCAGGAAATCGTCGCATTGCTGTTTGTACTTGTTATAAATAAGCAGGCCACAAAAAGTAACTAGGTTGTAGTTGTTTTTGTTGGCTCACCTTTACTCATGGCATGCTAACGGCAACACAGAATTCCATTCACTACGCTAAGCTAACTAGCAGCGGTGTTGCCGTGTTGCACTAGACTAAAACAATGCATGCAAAAATGCGTTGGCCCACCTATCTACAGCTAGGGGAGACCGTGATAAGCCCTATTTCAAGAAATGGTGGCGTATTCCTTTAAGTGCCCTATAGTTCCTCCAAAAATACAGTTCAATCATTACTGAAAATATGCCTCATTGTGTGTGAATAGAGGTGAATAAATATATTTTTTTGTGTTGCAGCGAAGTGTCAGAAGTGTTAGTTGGGTGGGATTGTTGTTCAAACAGACCTGCCCCCACTGCTTAAACAAATCCTAAAGGAAACACTGTAATTTATTTTTTGTTTATCAGTTTTCTTTCTACTATTTTACAACCATGGCATTCCTGTTTTTATTGAGGTTGTGTTATTAAGCATAAAAGCTCAACTTGGAACATCTGACTAAGTTTTACTTTAATGTTGCGCCAATTCCACTGAACATGTGGGAGCAATTTACCACAATCCTCACTTAACAGCCTCAACAGCCCCTCCATTCCTGCTGCCAGCAGCTGGCCAACATATGTACAAAGATACAACATAAACACTAGTTGCATTTCTACAGAAAAGAGTTTGGGTGTGTTGATTATGATGATTCACCTTTCGCATGTTCATCTGCCTCTTGAAGAGGTCTGAAAACTCCTTTTTCCTGTTTGAGCCATCGTCTTCACTGCTGGCATCCCCTTCGTCATACCTGCAAGGTGTGATGTCAGAGTCAAATCTACAGGTTCCCCACTACTTTACGTTACAAAACTAAATCCAAGTGGGACAAATGTCACTCAAGTTGTCCTGCCTTTCAAAACCATAGCCCTTCTTTCCTCCTTCATAAAGGCCTGGCTGGAAACCAAACGGTCCTGTGGGCCCTTTGCTCTGAGCTTCAGTCTTGGTGCTGAGGGTGGCCGCCCTCTCCAGCTGGGCGCGCACAACTTTGGGGTTACGACAGTAGTCGCAGGCACCTGCACAGTTTGGCATCTTGTCCCCAAAGAACTTGGAGATGGTGGCATGGCGGCAACTGGTGGGAAGATAAGAGACTCTAGTTGTTAGGGCTGTGCAAATAATCACATTGTTTTTGTTTTTAATCGTGATTACGACAAGACAGACACACAGACACACATACACATACACACGACAAGGGACCAATCACATATGCAGGTTGAGACCTCAAAGAGCCAGCAATGCGGCACCAAGTGTCCAGGGTCCTTTCCGACAGTTCCATCTACACAACATCCAAGAAGGATCCATGCATGGATAGACATGTCATGAGGTGGCTTCGAACAGGTTGCAAGCATTCTCTTAGCAGCTGTAAGTCCAGCATACAAAGCACGTTTTTGAGCTTTAGAGAGCTGGAAGGCTGACAGGTCATTCAGAATCAAAACATTTACAGAAACCGGTACAGTAACATTAATCAAGGCGGAAATCTTGGATGCAATATTGTTCCAGAACTGACCAACAAGAGAGCACTCACAGAACATGTGAAGATATGTACCTTGAGCTTTACTTTGGAAGAAACTGCATAAAGGGCTGTTAATTATTTTTGGGAAATATCACAGTTCAAGGTGTTTTCACTGTTGATTTTTCTCACTGTTCTTTTTTAAAATTATATAATTGCAACAGCTTTGCAAAGTCAATGAATAATAATATTGATCGTGGTTATGATTTTTTCCCATAACCAAGCTGCTTGTTAAAAACTAAATATATGTAAGGAAAAGCAACAGCTCCTGTGAAGTTAGCTACATAATAGAGACTATATTTAAAAGGCCAAGCCTCGTGATGTTTTTGAGCACACAGCAAACATCTCTTCATCATAAACTGGCCATGGAGTGCATCATTGATCTATTAGTTATTGTGTAACCATCACACACCACTATGATCAATATTTCTCTTCTTCTATAAGTCAAACAGGGCTCCCTTCAACCATGAAATAAAAAATAGTTGTCTGACAATAACAACGCTGATAGATGTTATAAAAGTTATTAGCTTTAGAAATGCCTTCAGTACTCCATGTACTGATAAAAAGAAAACATTTAATCTTAATTTGGGAGGTAGAGGTACTAAGTCTTTTTTCTCCTACAATTTCAGGGGTTTTGGACAATACAATTCTCATTAATCTGAGCTTTAGAAGTTATTATCGCAAAATAAAATGTTTAGAAAAAAGGCCTCACACTTCTGTTTTAGATCCAGTATTATGTAACAGACAGAGAGAGACAGAGAGAGAGAGAGAGAGAGAGAGAGATTTGGGAAACAATCCACTAGACGAGCCACTTGAACAACATACCAACTACCTTGCTGGAAATGGAAACTGTGAGGGGAGCAGTTTCCCCAAAAGGAGGCGGGGAAAGCCAGAGAGGCACAGAGAGGCACAAAAAGACTCTGTGAAGCAACAGTCGCTCCCATGAGTGATAAAGAACAGCCTCGTAGGCAGAGAAACTAAAGTAAGGCGCACAGTCAAACGGCAAAGCAGACAACTACTCTGCAACCAAAAAAACAGAGAAGAGCAAGAAACTTGACAACCAAATAAGAGGAAGATTAACAGCAGCATGAAAGGGATTTTGTGCCATCTCACTTTTCCTCCACTCCACATGCAGAGTATCATCAGTACCTGAGGAATTATCACTCCTAACCTTAATCTCAACCTGACTGCTTATCTCCGTCTGTTAGTCTCCACCTCTGAGTGACGTACGGCACATTTTAACAACAGACTGACTGATATAAAAACACACTCAGCAGGTTAACGCCTCCAGGGGAGACATGTCATGTTCATCACTGCCTCCTCCTCATCAAGTGGTCTGCTTTCTGTGGTTCTGTAAGTTTTGCAAGTCAGTCTGGGCTGGGCTGAGCATGTGAAAACAACAACTGAGACTCTCATAGGTAAGTGCATTTCACTGCAAGTGTGTATATTTCTGGACAGTTTGACAGGCACTGAGAAATACTTCTTGAGAAGAATGTGAAGGATGTCTTCAGAAATACAGACTTCTTAGGTGCAAAACATACCAGTTTAAATAGTCCACGTACATTTTTACTTTGTAGTTATGCTAGTGGCATGTTAACAGCAGGATGTTTAGGAGTTTCTGACTTTTTGAACACGTCAACTATAACAACAACCAAAGAGTTAATGGGGAAACGTCTGAATTGGGGAAGAAAATGATAAATAAGTCAGATTACCAAAATGGATGCAAACAACACTCACCAAGCACTGACAACTTTATGAGAGTCATCTGGCCAAACAGCTAACTAACTAGGTAACTTTCTAAGTTTTCTAAGTCTTCTTTTCTGAGTAAAAACAGCCTCTGGTTGTATATCTGCATGTTCTAAAATTCTCAAACTACATTTGAAAATGATCTTTTGTGTTAATTCTCTTGCACTAAAATTGGCACAATGTGGTTGATCCAATGCACAAAATGGCATGAAAGCATTGACTGAACGTCAGCTGCCAGTGTATTAGGGAGGCGGTACTGTTTTAGAGGTGCAGATTCAGCTTCAGCTTCATCTTGTTTACCAGCCCTTTCCTTGGAAGTGGAAAGGTTAACTGACAGGTGTTATTAGGACACAACACAGACACTAATACTAATTCAACTGAATTACATTTTTGGCATTGCTACAGCATAAAAGCCATAGTATTTTGGGGACCAAATAAAACAAAAAGACTTTAAAAGGAATATTTTTTATATTTTGGGAAATTTGCTTTCTTGCAGGTACCACTTTAGCTTAGGAGTGCTAACAGCACAAAGATTGAAAACAGGGAAACAGCTAGCCTGGCTCGGTCTCTCTGTCTAAATGCACCTCCCAGTGCTTCTAAAGATCACTAATTATAGTGTTTTTGTGTTATCGTGTTAGTTTAATTGCACTTTAAACACCAATTTACCGGTTTACCAGTTGCCAGGCAACCAATAAAGACCGCAGGAAATTTCTAGTCCCAGTCAAGAAACTTTCAGACCTCAAGTCCATTGTTAAATGGCGAATTTTGTTTTTGTACGAGTTAAAAAAATCTTAATAATTACAGGTGCTGGTAGCGTTGGACAGAGCCAGGCTAGCTGTTAGCCCGGTTTCCTTTCTTTGTGCTAAGCAAAGCTAAGCTGCTGCTGGCTCCACAGACATAACAGTAGTGTCAATCTTCCCATCTATTTCTTGACAAGAAATAATTAAGCGCATTTACCCAAATGTCGAATTATTCATTTGACAATGTAATGAACTATATTCTAGGGGTGTTGAAATTCATCATTGCATCGCAATGCGGACGTGGACAATTCTGCACCGATGCAGTGACGGACTCAGACTCTGCTACATATAGGAAGTACCTTCTTTAAGAACAGATACAATACAAAGAGGGAGTTCTTATATATCTGAATGCCAGAATATGTTAATGAAAACCATGTGTAGCAATATATAATAATATTGAGGAGGTGACACATTGTGATATTGAATCCATTTGATTTGTTTTATTCTACTATATTCCATCATACAGTGTTTGTATTATGTTTGTTATAGTTGGTATTATGTTTTGTAATGCAGTACAATACAACAAAAGCAGCAAAGCGCTAAACCCACAGACTGTCACACCCAGTGCCATTTCATTTACTTTAGAGCACAATAACACAGTCAGCAGTAAATCACGTATAACTTGAAACACCACATGTTAAAATAACTTAACACATTACAGTCTGTACACATTAAACACAATGAGACAAGTGCCCGGAGAGCCTTCTGTTTAAAAGTAGAACACAAAATTAAAGGGAGAGGGACCTTGGTTTTTATCCCTTAGTTGCGTCGGTTTACAGAAAGCCTGACAAAGGGTTAACCTGTTAGTTATGCTGAACATCCTAAGCCACCAGCACCACCCCATGTGTCAGACTCACTCTTGGCTAGAAAAACCACATGCTTTACACCCAGGCCAGGCCCACTTTCTCTTGAAAAAGGGAACCTACCAACGCCAGCAATGTTGTCTCAACCGCGCAGTTCAACTGTAACAACCAACAGGACTTACATCCTGGTGACACTGAACACAGGCAAACAAATGAGACACTGTAAACCACATTCAAGCATGCCCATATGATTGTAAATGCTTCCACCTCACTAGGATGGATGCCAGAGAGGAGACACTGAACATCTTGAACAGGATCTGGGTCAAGCTGCAGGGTCTGCCCAACGCCCACCCCATCGAGCTGGGAGCTTTCTTTGTCATCTTAACCTTCATCTGTGAGTCTCCTCCGCTCTCTATTATTACTCATTCATTTTCTTCAAATGTGTTTGTCATGTAGCATTAAAATGTTTATACTGTAAAATGTCATGCTCATTACATGCTATACATTACAGTACATCTTACATCTACAGTACAGGCCTCTTTAAAAAGGTTTTTTTAGGTTATGTGCTTATGTACAAAATCAAATAAAGGCTGATATATCATTATTGTTTGTTTTTTTTTTCTCAAATGTAGATATTGGTTTTGTCCTCAAAAACTATTATCAGTCAGAATGTTTAGGCTTTATCATATTGTTTTTAAAATTTGCAAACTTCCAAAAGGACTTTTCTTACATGTATTTTTTTTTTTTTTTTATATTAAAAGAGTGAGCTGGTCACAATGCCGTTTCCATTTGCTCTTCCACAGTGGTGGTCCTGCTCATGACAGTGCTGACGTGCGTGACCTGCTGCTGTCGCAAAACCAAGACAAGGGGATTGAACATTTGAGCAAATGTCCTCGACACAATGAAACATAACAGCAGATAGAAACACAACATCAAGCTTTCTCTGTGGCTCTCAAGCATAATGTCATGGTCATATACTTAATAGATACTCAAGACATTTTGGTGAGCGACGAAGCTTTATACAGGGTGTGTTTAGTAGCACTAAAGGAGCCTTGCCATTGAACAACAAAACACCTGACAAACGCAGAGATGGATGTCCTGACAAACACACCTGCTAAAGCTGCCAGGTTTCCAGGACACTCTACAATCCTTGGAGCATTGCTGCGCTTTACAGGGCAACAACAATGCTTCTGACATGAGGAAACCCAAAGTAACTTGAATAATGCAGGAAAATAAATGGAATATGAGCTACAAAGATGTGCAGAATAATCTAAAAAACTGCAGTGAGTTGCACAGTGAGATATGAAGAGGAGAGCCAACTTCTTTTTTTATGTAACTATGTGTCATTCTTAAGGAAGGACAATTGGCATTCAGAGTTCGGTATGATCCTCCTAGGGGAGTAGCTGTTTTCAAACCAGAAAGTGTTCCTTGACATAAGTCACAACAAAACATAAAACAGAGATCAAGTCTGCCCTCTGCTGTACACAAACCAGAATTAACTAGGATTTCATTTGAAAGGCACACAAAGGCATGCTTGTAATGACAGTTATGTTTTAATGTATAAAGCTGCATGTTATATTATGTGTAAGGGGGGAGACATTATGTAATTATGTGATACTTTGACAACACTTTTGTACGCAATACACAAAATGGGATTTGTATGTGTCAAGTAATGCTTTACTTACCATTCTTGAGCACAGTAAGACACCATGGCATCAAAGTCTGTAATGGCTGTTTTGTCCGTCTGCTTTTCAGAGCCCCGTTTTGCCTATAGACAAAAAAAATGTTCACAAACCGGAGTTTGATGTGAGCTCTTTACATTTTGAGATCTCTGTTATTGTGCCGACCTGCTTGCGGGCAACCTCCTGGCGGATGAGGAAGTTAATTTGCTCCTTATCTTTCGGGGAGTAGTATGTGCGACACGAGGAGGGCAGTCCGTCTCTCCCAGCTCGCCCAGACTCTTGGTAGTAACTGGCCAGGGACTTTGCGAGGTTCCAGTGAGCTACAAACCTGCGGGAATAACAAAAACATCAGCACATGGGAACTTAAACTCTGTAGCCAATTACAACTTATACTGCAAAACATTGTTGCATCACCTGACGTTGGCCTTGTCTACTCCCATACCAAAGCTGATAGTGGCTACAATAACCAGAACTTTCCCCTGCATCCACTCATTCTGGGCCTCTGTGCGATCCCCTGCCTTCAGACCTGCAGTGTAAAGAGCAGAAGTCAAGCATTGGAACCCAAATCTTGTGTTCTCCAACCCCAGACATACATGGAGGAAAAACAGTCTGACCTGCATGATATGGTTTGGCCAAAACTCCAAGCTTGGTCAGCTGGTGAGCCACTGTTTCACAGCCTTCCCTGGTCCGACAGTACACAATCCCACAACCCTGTTCATAAACATCACATAGGTTAAAGAAACCAGGGTTCTGATTCTCATGTTCGAGGGAAAAACATCAGCTAATATTGGCTCATCACAGTCTAACACAGCCCTCTTACAGGTGTTATGCAAACAGGAGTGTTATGCTACAGTAAACAAATAAAATAAATTTAGGGTGGTACTTTCTATGGAGGTACCAATATTGATATTTGAGAGATTTAGAACATAGAAATAGAATGAGAGTAGTTTGGCGCGGTTATTTCACTAGTTCAAAATAAAATGTCAGTGCTCTGCATAGACCATGGAAATAGAATAAATTTGCCCACTGCAACGTTCAGTTTTTTTTTGTTTTTTGCAATATTGGCCGACGCAATGGCCGGCACTCTGACTACCCTGCAATGTTGATTTGAATGAGAATGTCCGTTCTACTCTCATTCTATTTCTATGGTTTAGAATGACATATCAACACATATACCATAAACAAACATTTTAATAAGGATCCTTTAAACTTTGTTTTCATAAAACTTTGAAAATGGTTCATTTTACCCATCCTAAATACAACTTTGACATTTGTGTACTGCAATTTCTTATTGCTTATCAACCAGTGGGATCGATACATCAAATGTATTAGGCTCCGCTTTGAACACATTATCTAAAATACCCTGCAACATTTATTTAAGAGGCTCAGATGTAAAACCAGTCAAAATTACATTATGTGATTATGTGCAAAACCCATTAAAAGGCAGATATATCATTATCATGATTATCATTTTAACTCTTAAATGTACTGTATATATTGGTATTGTCCTCAAAACCCTAGTATCAGTCTACTCTAGTGAAAATAAAGAATGTTTAATGTTTTTTGATTTTTTTTTCTTAAATCTTCAAAGGACTTTTCTTACATGTATAACACATGGGTGGGGGGGGGAAATATCAATACAGCATAGTATCGCAAGATTTTCAGTGGCAATACTGTATCGATACACAGGCACCAAGTATCAATTTTTTTATAACATATGTGTTGGTCCTTAACAATCCCATTTTGCAGCAATAAAATTGAAGTTATATGAACAAACAGAGAAATGTATCTTTTTAGATAAAACAGATGTTGACAAAGTTTCCTTTTGGAGACATCATTTGAAATTGGGGACAATTATAAGTTTATAAATTGCAATATATCGCAGAATATTGCAATATGTTAAAAATCACAATAATATCGTATCGTGGCATAAGTATCGTGATGATATCGTATCGGGAGCCGTCTGGTTATTCCAACCCCTAATAACACAGAGAAATAGTTCTGTGAAAACTTTAGCACCTAAGCACCTCTATTCTGTTCCGATATTTCTGTTTGTCCTTTTAAATAAACTGTTCTTTGCACGGCTCTCCAACATGGCTTCAATATACTGTACACTGCCGTTCAAACGTTTGGGATCAGCTGTAATATTGATTTTTTTTTTTCCTTCAATAATGGCTTTTTTAACAGAACTAAAATAAAAACAGTATAATATGTTATTTACATTTGACATAGTTTTGGCCCCAAAAGAAGAACAGTAATTAAATTTCCCTTTAGTTGATGTTCCCACAGTGTTGCATGTCAGGGAAAAATACTGTACAAAAACTTTGATTCTGAACTTGTTTTTCAGTACAGATAATCTTAAGTGCCCCTTGATCTGTAATGAAACACAACAATGCAATTGGGCTCTAAATATTTTGGGAACCTGTTTTTCTTTGGGCCCTCTGCAGTCTACTCAGTGGTCAGATTGAATAGGTTTACACCGTGATTTGTCAGCCAATATGGTTCATCTGATATCCCAGCTGATATTTATGGTGATTTATTATTTAGAGAAAAATGAGATCCCAACCTGTCCATTAGAGCCTTTGTCCAGTGCCAGTGCCTGCTGAATGAAGGCATAGAGGTGGACGTAACGGGTTTGGCAGCAGCTCCCTGAAGATCACATCATAGTACAAGTTACTGCGGAACACAGGGGAAACAAAAGACAGTGGCGAGCGCAGTCTCAGGGATTGAACAATGTCCTCTTGTACATTCTTGGGAGCTGTCGCTGTCAGGGCCAAACAGGGAACCCCTGGCAAGCGACCACGCAGCTCTCCCAGTTTGAGGTAGTCTGGCCTGAAGTCGTGTCCCCACTGGGAGACGCAGTGAGCCTCGTCCACAGCCAGGTAAGATAGCAGGCCGCGGGAGCACAGGCCCGTCAGGCAGGGCTGGAATGTGGGCGAGGCCACCATCTCTGGAGTGATGTAGAGCATCTTCAGCTTGGGGCTGCTGCTCCCTAGGTCAGCCAGGATCAGACGGCGCTCGCCTACTGGGAGCTTGGAGTTGATGGAGCAGGCAGGGATGTTCAGACTTTTCAGGCGGTCCACTTGGTCCTGGGAAGAAACACAGGAAGGGATAAACACCTAATTGATAGTGCACACAAGGGTTTGCATTGGAGCAGTCCAATCAGAAACAGACACGGACCTGAATGAGAGCGATTAGCGGGGATATAACCAGAGTAATGCCCTCGGCCAGGACAGCAGGAAGCTGGTAGCAGAGGGACTTTCCTGCTCCAGTGGGCATGCACACAAACACATCCCTGTCACCTGCAGGAAGACAACACCTATCACCACAGTGCCACACATGAATCGCTCTCTGACAACACTATATGTGAGAGATAATTCAAACTCAGCCTCATATTTAAAAATTACCGAAAACGTCAGTAAAGTTACTTGTTGCTAAGAGCCAGCTAACGTCTGCTAACGTTAGTTAGCATAGAAACTAACACAGCAGATACATTGTCCGCACTTTTCGCGGACTTACCTTTAAGGACTGCTTTTACAACATCTTCCTGTAGTTTAGACCGAAAGTTGTCGAACCCAAAGTGGGTTTTTAAAGCCTGTTTTGAAGTTGTTGTCATCGTTTATCTCTCTGTAAATAAATCATGTAAGCGTCTCTGGTGTCGTCGCAAACTGATGACATCACTACAGTCGCAAAGAAAACTGAAAATAAAGTTTTTTTAAATTCTGAGTTTAGTTTATTCCATGTTATTTATTGATGTAGTCTCTATACTATGTGTTGTTTTATATTTGTAGTATTGTGGTGGAAAGAGTTGCCGCGTGCTTTTTATATTTTGCAACAGTTTGTGTTAGAGCTCTCTGATTGGTCGAGTGGTACACGGCTTTCAGCTAATCACAGCTGCTGGACAACCTGTGTGCTCAGATCCTTTACTGAAGTAAAAGTAGAATACCACAGTGTAGATAATACTCTGTCGCACTTGCAAGTAAAAGTCCTGCAAAAGTTAAAGTACCACTAGTAAAAGAAGTCGGTATGCAGAATGGCCCGTTTCAGAATGATGTAAATTATATTATTGTATAACAAAAATGGATGAATTAATTTGTATATTACTTTAATGTTGCAGTTGGTAAAGTTGGGGCTAATTTTAACATGTACTACATATAAATACATATGCTTTTGAATTGGGCTAAGGTGCTATTTCTATCATACTCTGCTCCTCAACCTTGATCTACCGCTATGATCATTATCATTAACCCTCCTGTTGTCCTTGGGTCAATTTGACCCATTTTCAAAAGGTATCTATACAAAAAAAAAATTGGGTTTTTTTTTAACCAAATTGTCAAAAAAAAAAGGAACATGGTTGGTCCCATACAACGCTCTTCACAAGTA
The DNA here is from genome assembly GCA_026937815.1 of Etheostoma perlongum. Classification (NCBI taxonomy): domain Eukaryota; kingdom Metazoa; phylum Chordata; class Actinopteri; order Perciformes; family Percidae; genus Etheostoma; species Etheostoma perlongum. Next base: position 43,221 of record JAEKDQ010000878.1, on the reverse strand, counting down.
AAATAAATAATCAGTTCACTGCTTTCATTGAATTTGGGTGTATAATTCAATGTTATAGCATTTGAAAGAAAAAATTATAAAAAAGAATGTTAAACAAAATTGTTGAGAAAAAAGCAAATAAAGTGCAGATGAAATTGAAAGAGCATTGTAAAAGCTTGAAAAGCGCAGGGAAAAGTGTTAAAAAAGTCACAAAAGTGTCAAAAAACAATGCCATAGTGACGACCAAATTAAAAAAAAGTTTTAATTATAAATTTTGACCCAGAAAAATTAAAGTTGCATGGTCGACAACAAGACAACACAGGGGTTCAGTCGCTTCTTCTTATGTGTTTGAAATATTTAATAAAGAAGCTAAATAATCACAATAAACACAGAAAAGAGAAGAGAGAGAACTAGAGAATGAGCTGAGGCTGATTACTGATCCCAAATGCTTATTTACCCAAGACACTGATCTATCAGGGACTGGGTTTGTCCCACACACTTCAGCTCTCAAATCAGAATTCTCTTTCTAATTAAATATTGATCTTATTTTTTTTACTGTGCACTCTTCCTGTACCTTTTTGTTTTTCTGTATATAAATCACTTATTATGTCTAATGTACTAATAAACAGACCAAATAGTAAGACATGGATTTGGTTTATTTATCATTCACAGAAATGCATTCTTACTGCAGGGTTAATATTGCACAATACATTACATTATTACTATAGGTTTCCTTTCAAATATATGAAAATACATTATGTGTGTGAGCAATGAGTAGCACTGTAACTCTATAGTGAGGAAGTGGTTGCAACGATCACATTAAAGCAGCAGCAGCAGCAGCATAGAAGGTGGTCACATAGTGGACAATGATCAGGATCTCTGATTCCTCTCAGTGGTTATTATATAACCATTTGGTATACATTATTATGATATCTACTGGCTTTTAAAGGACGAGGGGATAGGAGGAAGCTCAACCCCAGAGGCAGGGCTTGGGGCAAAGACATTGGGTCTTAGCCGCTGGAGACTTGATCACCAGATCCTTGGCGATCTCCACTGTCCCAAACAAGGGGAAAAGCTTCTCATCGAAGCTCTCGTTGTAGGTGTAAATGTGAAAGTGTTTGTCCACGTCATAGAAAGACAGCTGGCCGTGGTCGTAGTCGAGATAGATGCCCACCTTGCGGGGGATGAGGCCGTCCGGCAGGGCGGTGAATGGCACCGTCAGTGCCTTCAGCTCGGTGCCCCTCTCCAGTCGCAGGCTCAGGTAACCCGTGTCTGTGTTCAGAGACTTGAAGCCTTTCCTCAGGGCCGAATCTTTGGCCACACCCAGCCTCCAGTCCCGCTCTCCCACGTCCACCTCCCAGTAGTGGCGGCCCGAGCTGAAGCCCTCCACCCCCGACAGCACACCACCAGCCGTCGAAGCGTTGGTGGTAGTTGGGAACATCCTTCGCTCAAAGCCACAGCGCATCTTCTTCTCATCAGTGATGAGCAGATCAGGGTTGGCTGTGTCCAGATCCAGAGTCACCTCCACTAGAGGGAAAAGTAACACGGTTTGAATTACGGGACAGGTTCGGTAGAGAATATACTGATTAATAATTTGATCAAATGAAAGCTGTACCTGAAGCATCTGAGATCCAATCCCACACTGCAAAAAACAGAGGGCTTTAGTAGTAAGAAATGTATGTCTGATAGTATAAATTCAATGTATAATGTTGCAAACCTGGTTTTACAGAATAAGAGCTGTTTTGTCAGTAGTTATTTGCTGCACAACAGTGTTACAGGTCCAAACAGAGGATACTGTAACAACGAGAATCTTAAGGAAAATGAGTGGATGTCAGCGCTGAATTTTTTTTATTGATGCAACGTTTAGGCCTTAGCAGGAAAACATATCCATATGAACAAAAATGTGTATCTATCTACAGACAAAAAAATGACAAAATGATATCCCCAAACTATTTACTTCAAATGTCCTCAATAAGCTACAGTCCTCTCTTTGGATCATTGTGTGATTTTTCTGCTCATAGTAAATAGATAAGTGTGTTGATCTCCTAATTGCAGATGAAGCTGTCATTTATCTTTCCTCATATAGATCAGGGATCTTCGACAAGGGGTCTGGGACACCTAGCAGGTCCTCAGAGTCACTGCAGGGGGGCCTCCAAGTTATTGTTAAAAAAAAAATTTAAAATGTCTTAACATGAATCCAACATATTATGAGCAAACATAAATCCCCACTGGTCTATAGGTAAGGTACTAGATACTATAAGGCCATCCACAGTTTATCCTAAGGATTCACTGTGCCACATGTATGTTTAAAATTAAAACATGATTTATAAAATTGTGCCAACAATTACTAGGTTTACATAGTTTAGTATTCTGTGCAAAAAAAAACAATGTATAAAGGCTTTAGGCCGCTCAACATGTTACTGAAGGCACAGTTTAATATGCAACTCCTTTTTATACAATATATGTAGTATGGGGACCCAGCTCTTTCAGTTGAGGGGTCCTTGGCTTAAAAAGCGTTGAAGACCCCTTATGTAGATCAAACCGATGAATCTACAAAAATATAACATATTAACATTTTGGAAGATTGAAAACTTCAGCCTCTCCTTATTTTTTGTATTCTGGTGTCCTACACCTGTACCCCACTGGAGTTGCGTGTGTACACTTTGCATCTCCTTTGCCTCAAACCTAATAATGAGCCTTGTGGATAATCATATATTTTAATGGTGCAAAACTACAATTAAATGTATGTTTGCCAATAAGCAATGATGGTCTATAAAAGAGCACTACCATGTTGATTACATTACCGAGCAGTCAGAATGAAACTTGAAACCAGTGTAGCGGTTTAATGTTGTGGTTTTAAATGCATGGTGACATACAGTACATCACTCACCTGGTTGAGGAATGTAGGATATGGCACCTGGATGGATACAGTCACAGACTCATAAGAAACTGAAATCTTTGATACTGAATGGAATTGATATTTAACAAAATTCAACTTGATTCAGTTTTGATTTACAAACCAATCTTTTGAGTCCTCTGCTTCCACATGAGCCACTGCTGCGGTATGGTATCCTGCGAGAACACATCAAAAGGGTTTGTATTACACCTGCACAATAAACACAAGGTAGTTAAGCATACTCTGTCAACGGTTACATGGACTTCTACCTTATCTGGGCGCTGCACAATTAAAGTCCAAAAAACCAGCTCCATAGCCGTCAGCAGATTGGGCGCGCGGCCCCAGCGCCAGGCTGACTGCAGGTCCTCCAGAGCCTTTGCAACAGGTTCCCCAGGCCACACACTTTGCTGCAAGATGATCAATATGAATACAATGTGTCTACTGATTAAACAGCATGAAATGTTTTTGGTATATTCGGACTTCGCACCTCAGGCTGAGCTCTCACGTCCTTGATCCAGTTGAGGATCACAGTTTTGGCCTGAAGCATGTCCTGCTCATTAATCATATCCGGCTGTTTGACCTCGTCCATCTCTGGCCAGCCATCTGTCTGCAAGGGCCTCTTCTGCACACAGAAACATACAAACCTTTAGTGGTAAAACCTCTCTGTACCTTCAGTAAGTATCATCATAGTCTGTCCCTATCACTCTCCCTCTGGAAATGGATGGTTTTCTCAGGTAAGCACCTTGCTCTCTAACATAGAGGCCCATTGTGAATGAAGACCCTGCAGAGAGGCTGGCCAGATGTCATCAAGGTTCCAGATGTGCTCCAGGACTGCTGACCTCTGCAGAAGCAAAACAGAGCGACAAGAGAGGTAAACATGGGGTTGGTGATAGACTAAGATGTAAAGACAAAACCTATTACATATTAAGTCTGACAAAATGATTTGAGTTTTCATGAGTGAATTGTTACCTGGCACACTCGGCGTAAATCTCGAGCCAGATCCACAATAAACAACTGATCCTCATCCAAAGGCTCCCTCTTCTCATTCTTCGCTCTCTTGTGTGATTCCTGTGGGAAAAATAACGTAAAATAAAAGATTTTCTGTGGGAAAATGCCTGGAAAGGAAAGAGTTCTCAACAAAAAAAAGAACATTTGGAGGACATTAGTGCTGCTTTACAAGTTCCTTAGAAAGTAATAAGGTCAAATTAGAAAGGAGGGGGTCACTCAGCCTGATCAAAATGCACATCATGGCTGTGTTTCTGTCAGCAGAAAAGAAAAGCACCCCTTCCTTTCAGACTCCCACAGCAGCTCTCTCTTGTTGAATTAAATCAGGAAAGGAGAAATGCATGCAGGCACGTAATACTAAAAAAATCTGCTTAAGAATCAAGGTGACCCAAAAAAACAGGCTTACACATTAAACAGACATTGTTTTGGTTTCTCTTCTATTTTTTTATAGAGTGAACCATGTTACCTTTATCTTGGCCGTAAGGTTTTTGGCCGGCTCCACCATGAAGTGAAAACACTGCATCATCTTGGCTGGTCTGTAATAAGAATCATTTAGTGAAAAAACAAAAATAAATACATTATAAATGAGAGAAAATGATTTCACAGCAAAAAATTTTTTTCCCCTCTTGTAGCCTGGACACTCGAACCAAGGACATTAGAGGTTACATGGTTATATCTGAAATCAGCAGTGGTGGAATGTAACTAAATGCATTTACTCCAATAATGACAACAAAAACAATTTTGACATTCTTGTACTTTGCTTGAGTATTTTCATTTTATGTTGTTTTATATTCCTACATTTCAGAGAGACATTTTGTACTTTTTACCCCACTACATTTATTTTATACTTTTAGGATGAAAAATATATGGTATGCCTATATACCATATGTTGCAGTCACAGAAATAAAATGAGTGCAGTACTATAACAGCCAGTAGTATACAAATGACCTTGACACTGGTCTTTAGTGAGCCTGTAAACTGGGACACTGCTAATGTTTACTTCCAAAACACCAGCATGTGATGCGAATCATTTAACACGTGATGGAAAGATAATTCCAGTGTGATCAGCTTATTAAAAATGAGGGATGTCGCATCCTCGGCTTCAGCAGGCATTATTAAACACGTAAAGTGAATCAAGTCATTATCTCTGGAGAGGGATGAGGAATGGGTCCAACAGGAAGTCTTTCGGGAGGTCATATTCGAGGTCAGAACACATAAGTGTTCATTAACTGGAGCAGAATCGAGCGATCAGAACAAGCAGTCCGAAACTTGACTGGCCATGCACACTTCCAACTGCCAGTCTGAGTGTATCCATTATTAAGTTCTCTCTTTTCTGTCTTCCTCACTTACTTTCTCTCCATCGTCATCTGCAGAAAAATGCATGAGCTCAGTCTGTGTCTGGTTGGCACTAAAGCCGTGGGGATGCAATTTTAAACAGGTTTACATGCAGACCCAGACTGAGGAGGATGTGGGTGAATGCAATGCCAAAAATTAATCTTAACTGTACTTACACTTTACCCCATTTAGTTAATCAACACTAGTCTTTATCTAATTAAACACAGTCATAGACATGTCTGGTTTGGCTATGAATACAGTTATGCAGGTTTTATTTTTTTTTTTAAATCAGCGCAGTCAAGCTCCACAAAGCTGCAGCACTCAGGTATGAGTACAGTACCTGTGTATGTTGTTCATACTGTATGTCTTGTTCCTTAATGCGCAGTAATTCATACTGAGCTAAGGCGAAGTATATTACACTATTACATTTTTGCAAATATAGGCCTATTTAATTGCATTGACTGAAATCAAGCTAAGGCAAATGAAAAGAAGTGCTCCGTTTAAAGGGTTATCAATGTCTTGGGAAAACATGACCATGCAGTTTTTGCAGAGCGACCCAGTTAGAGGCCAGCTGATGACTGCGCATGAGGTAACTGCCGTATGACTTTGCGGCAAATCTGTATTATATTTGTACTTAGACTCCTTATGCACGTTTTAAAATATGATTTATATGCCGCTCAGCACGCAACAGAATGAAATGTTACATCCTAAACATATGCTAGTTATGTCATATAACTGCAGTGCGTCCTGCACACAACAACCCAAATAAGACAAGGTTGATGATAACGCGCATATAACACACGAACCTACCTTTGTCCTCACAGTTTGGGTAAGTAAGTTTTCTTCTTCTCTTTCCTTAAGAGCGAGCAGCCGTCCGTGTCTAGAGGAAGTGTGCTGCAGTGTCTGACCTTGTTTACACACATGCCAGACTGAGTCGGCTGTTCGAGCAGGTTCGGTTTTCTCCGTCAGTGACGAACGAGGTGCCCCGTTGGACAAAGCGCGCTGCCATATTTGTAAGGTAATTATGACGCTGATGCTGACCATAGATACTGACGCAGGTTTACATTTTGGAGAAATGTAAAGTAAATAGGCTACACTTGCTCTAGTGCTGTGTTTAAGCATAGTTTTCAGGTACTTAACTATTTCTTCTCCACTTCTTGCTACTTTATTATTTTCCTCCATTTTCCTCTATTGCACCTTTTACCCCACTACATCAATTCATAGTCACTTTGCATATGATCACTCACTTTATAAAATATGATGCAAGGTGACAGATTAACCTGGCTAACAGTATATCAAATTAAATTATATTTAATATAACATTAAAATGCTTCTTACATTTTTATACATTAACTCTAAAATATGTAACCGTATAACTCAGGGGCCATTCTCCTGCATAAAAATATTGCAAAGTAATATTTTCAGTGCAGAACTTTTGCTTGTAACAGAGAATTATTACAATGTTGTGGCCTATTGGGATTGGAATACTACCAATAATACGAGTGAGACTTGAACTTATTATGGTATTTTAAATTTAAGCCTGATACATGTTCACAGGGTTATTAATTTATAATGCTGCCCCCTCTAGCTTAATGGCTCATAGACCTGGTGTGTAAAATAGATATAACACAGGGAATATTGTAGGTTTGCTGCTTATTTCTAATTAAAAAGGCTCATAGCATTACTGCTGTGACTGAATGTGATTGAAACAGGTCAACAGTATTAGCCTTTTGACACAAGATTAAAAAAAAAAGAAAAACATTTGACCTCAAAGATAGGAGCAAAACAATTTAAAATTTGAAAATAAACTTTGAAAATGAAGCTCATTAGATATTAAGAACATATGTGGAACAATGCATTTAGCCAATAGAAGAATAGAATACTTTTTGATCATTTCTATTACTGAGACCAATTTCTGATGACGTGCTGTCTGATATTACATTACTGCAGTTTATTTTTTTAATCTTAACCATATCTTAAGAGCTGACAGAAAATGTATTCAAGGAGCTTCATTTTAAATCGGGGTGATCCAAGCGACAGGCATCTCAATGCAAATTAATTTAAGAAGTATGAGACCTTATAAAAAGCCCCAGATTACTAGTTGGACAAGAATCTTCTTTTAAAGGAAGTTTCCTTTCTGTCTTACACACTCCCATATACATAGTCATGGAAATATAACTATCAAAGGCCAGCCTTGCAATGAGTAATACTGCAGCTGTTAGTAATCATGCTTTAGTTAAACATGCATAATGTGCTATACTGTTGTATAATTAAAATTGTCCATCAACAAAACAAGAAAAGTATTTATTTGTTATTATATTTGTTTCAGGAGTCACTCATTTTTCTTCTATAAATACAGTACACGACAATGTGACAAACATTTACCGTGTGTACATGACAGTTTGTAGAGAATAACTTTGTAGGATAAAGAAAAACAAAACAGTTCCTGACAAGGAACTTAGTATTTCTTTGTTGTTTACATTTCACTCCGTTTTGTTCTGCTCAATGACGCCTGTTCTTGGAAAACAGAACAAACAAATCAATGTTTCTGTCCTAGCTATGCAAAGTGTGAAATCATCAAGAGTCCCATCTGCCTTAACAAAAAAAATAAAAACCTGTGGTAAAAAAAACATTTCTCGGAATATACAGTATGTCTTAATATAACTTCATGGAAGGCACTCTCATTAGCACCTTTAGTAGTTCTCCCTCTCACATGATGAACCACATGCTGTATGGAAGTATAGAACGGCTTTGTTAGGGTGAAGAATCATTCAGTCAGTCAATCAATCAATCAATCAATCAATCAACCATGCATCAATCACCCACTTTTATTTGTCACATGAAATCATTCAAGGTATAATTCCAGTAAAATGTAATCCCATCAGCTCCTTCAACTTGAGCATGATTCATTATAAGCAGAATGTGGCCATCAGATCGGCACACAGAAAAAAAGTCACCCGGTTGAAAGGCACCAGCCCTCAAAGATCCAGCCAAGTCTCTGCAAAAGGACACAATGCGTCCCCATATCCCGTTGGAATCCAGAGAAGTCACGTCAGTGTTCAATTCCTCCACTCTTGCCCTGGTGCCCTCCCTAGAGACGGCGATGGATGTAAAGATGGTCTTGCTTGTCCAAGTAGTCGGGATCGTAACCAAAGGTCGTAGCTGATAGGCCCTACATTTCCCTCGGTGTTGTTTACTCAGATGTTAACACTTGAAAACTTGACCACTGGCTAGCTAACCCAGGTTAGCAGAGTCGGCAGGAGACTGGCAAGTTGATTTCCTGATCCTGATGAGCGACTCATAGCCACACGCCATTACCACCCAATGTCAACCACGTAAAAGACAACTAATATTTGTAAATTAAACAATTCAGGATACATTTTGCTGAGCTGACAGAGAGGCGACTGGCGCGTCCACACCTTCTAGAAGACATATAAATGTCTATGTTTGACAGACACAAACAGTTGTCCAATAATCTTACAATCTCTTGTTTTAGGAGCAGCACAATAAAAGAGAAGAGATGTGTTCACCGAAAGTATAATCAACAAAGTAAATAGTGGTTTCCTTTTTGGTATGTTGTAGTCCACAACTTTTTCTTCAAGGTGTACCAGCCACCTCAGTAAAAAGTCAATGGTCAATACAGTCAATATCCAGTGATTCTCTGTTAAAATGTATCAGCATGGCAGAGTGTAACTGTCACTAAGTGTTTTTAACATTCAAACGTCCCAAGCCAAAGGTGTTCTTACGGATGCTCCTTTTATCAGCTATCTCTCACGATAAACTCAGCCTTCTTGATGTTTCTGAATCAGTTTGTGTGAAGGATCCAGACGTGATCCAATCTTCAACACTTTTGTTCCTTTGGTAACTTAATCTGTATATAAAGCTATCACGTGTCTTTCACATTCATCAGACAGCTGGAGATGCTTGCTCAATATTCACACATGTAGAACCGTGCTATTGGTGTTATCACAGTTGACTGGATGATGAGTGTCGGGCCCTGTGTTGGTGTAGATACTCTGGGGAGGGGAGAGGTCCAGACTGGATGAGAGGATGTTGTACGGCAGCTCCACTGACTGGCGGATACTCTCTTCATATGTTGGGGGAGCCTGTCGGAAATGCAGAAAAATAAGAGAGATTCAAAAACATACAAACCATTTATTTTCCTCACTTGCTAGAATACACTGCCCTTGCTATCCTGTCTAGTATAAATGTGCGAAGCCATCTGAGACTTTTACTGTGATATACTGACATACACAAATCAGAAACAATATAACCACAGAATTCTTCAGGACAGACAGAAATTGTTTTCCCAGGATGAAAGTGTTGCTTGGAAAACACCTTGAGGTCTGATATCTATCCTAAAAAAATAAGTGGGACATGTTTGTAGTTTGTATTAATCTCCACGTTGGCCGTATGGAACATATTTGTCTCCAATGCATAATCTTTCTGATCTGGCAGATTTACACTTCCCGACTGGCTCTTCTTATCTTTTAATTGCTTGGGGACCCTCGGGCAACAAGAGCAACCCTACAACCGTGCCCTCTGTGTGATACACACACCAGGCCACAAAGTTTTATTACTATCCTGCCTTGGGCTGCACGTCAGACAGAGGTAAATTAAGGAGGCCATCAGTTGAACTCTGTTTAGGGGGGGGAGACTTTTATGCGACTAGTGATGGGTTGACTGGAAAGTACTGTGTGTTTTGTATTTGTGTGTGTGTGTGTGTGTGTGTGTGTGTGTGTGAAAGAGAGTAAGAGATGGGCAGCCATGCTGAGTACTGTTTAATTAAGGAAAAAAGGAGAGGTCAAAGAAGAAAAAAACAGTACGAGACGGGAGCACAAAGCAGCATTCCCGGTCACTGTTTGCATTCAGTATGCAGGCTTTAATTATGTTTGATGTGCCTTTTTCTCATTACCTTGTTTGCTCAAGCGTCAAAAGCTCAGCAAAAGATCAACACGGTAAAACCTTGAAACGCGGCCGCCAGTAGATTTCAGCTGGGCGCATCAGATGAGCCGATAGCGTATCCTGTTTACTGCACTGTGAATGCAGTCTAATCTTTGTACAAGCTCTTGTTACAATATTGTTTGACAGTGTGGTCATAATAGAAAAAGCCTGCTTCTTATTATCTCCATTCAACATGAGGGGCATCCAAAATAAGATGAGATATGAGCGTTAGCATTCTTTGACACTGTAGGAGTACAATATCTTCTATGTTCCCAGACTTAACAACAGCACCTGAGATACTTTATTGTGACAGCATTTGGGACTGTATCAAGCGCTGTGACACACTTCTAATCCCTACTTTAGCCAACCTCAGTCACAATGGGTCCATTGAGGCCGAAGCGGTCTGCAATCATTAGGTGGATCTGCCTCTGGCGGTCCTTCTTCGGACGCTCGTAGGGGGGGAGTCTCGGCAGGGGGGGCTCCAGTGTCGGCAGGCTATAGCTGGAGGGCAGGCCGACGTAGAACATCTGACCTGCCTGCTGAGACGCATACAGACCCAAACACAGAGGGACACTTATGAAGGATGGGAAACAGAAGCTTTTATGTGCTGACGATTTGTGGATCATTGAAACCCACTTTAAAGTTGCAGTCATTGAAACGTTGATTTCAGAGGTTTGTAATGCCTGATCAACCCACCAATACGTGTACTGTACAATATGTGTTGTAAGAGGGAACTGATAGTGTTTCTATATCCCCTGCAACAGTGTACACTGAAGGCAAGACTGATCATAATAACATACTAGACTCTCTCACCTGAGTGTTGTTGTCATCCATGATGTGAGTCTGCTCCAGACAAGGAGATCCCACCAGTGTCTGTCTGCTGCTGTAGTACTGAGGAGGAGCATCCTGTAAAACAAGCAGTAATGACTAGAACAAGTGTGTCTCAGAAAACACAGCCTTTAGTCATTAATTACAAACATTAATCTGTTTCTATTTGAACTACTAAGCCTACTGCAATTAGTCAAAAATCTACTCGTTTCAGCCCAATTGACCAATGTTCATGCCTTGTTTAATCACTGTAGACCCTTGCTGGTTTAGCAATACCATAAATTATCTGATCAATAAGACGACAACCCTCCATTTCCGTGCCTCCTCCCAGTCCCACCCACTCTAAAACAAGACATGTCAGAGTCTCACTGTATAAGGGTGCGACAATCCTGAAAAAAGACCAGGAAAACTAGGTAATTGCCTTGAGTCTAAATGAGTCTCCTTTGTGTGGAGAACAATGTGATGTCCTAGTGTGGCATCAGGGTCCCTAGGCAACAAACCACACCGTGTGGTCTTTTCAGTAGTGTCTCTCTCTTCCCCTTGTAACTGCAGCAGGTACCTCTTAACGAGCACACTCCAATACACATTATGGCCCCTCGTATGTCACTTGGGCATTACAACAAAGTCAGTAGCTTTACTGGGATTTAAATCCAGTGTTAGGATAAGAGTTGTTAGGACAACTTTTGCTGCTATTACTGAGGATATTCCCTCTGACTACGAGGCAACAAAAGTGGGGGTTCAGAATGCAATAACTAGTATTAAAATGTCAGATCATTTTTCCCAGGCAAGTTAAAAAATGACATCACTCAAACGTTTGGTAACGCACGCTAATGACCTTTGCCATAACCCTCACATCGTTTCAGAGAGAGAGCGACGACACCAAAAAGGTGATGTCAAAGGTCAATTTCCCTCACTGGTTTGTACTTTTAAGAAGCCCAAAAAAGTCCTCAAGAAAAAAAAAATAGAAGACTTGTTCTTTTGTCTCCTGCCATTGATTCAGCCAGTGTGAAAAAGCACAACCGTGTAAAATCAGTGTTGAAGTCGGGGGAGGACCCCAGCGGCAGTGTGCCTTTTTTCACCGCTGCAACCTAAAGGAGATCCATTGTCCTCCTTGTGTCCCCAACACCCACAGTGGGGTCTGTCCACTATTCATGGTGCAAAATGAAGCAGGGAAAGGTATGTGACGATGAAGTTGAAGACATGAAATGCCCCACAGGAACACAATGAAAGAGCGTTTGTGTGTGTGATTCCCTCGCAGAATGACTAACCTTTACTTTCAGTATCCTTAAAATAAGAACACTAAAAGCTTTTCCTTTTTCAATCACATACCTCAATTTCAAGTAAGAATCTGGTTTCAGGAAGAATATCTTATAAGTACTCATATATGTATTCAGCACTCTGTACTCAGTGTTTACAGTCTGTCACGTGTTGATTATTGTACTGACCTGACAATAGGTTAATATCTTATCTGCCACATTGTGTACAGATACAGCTGTAACCAGAGGCCAGCTCTGTTAGAAACGCTCTGTTAGTTCCTTAAAACAGGACTTCTCCATTAAAACCACAGCAGAGCAGAGCTTCCTGTCAGTTGGAGGGGGAGGTATGAGTCTCTGCAATCCGAAGATAACACTCAACTTCACCCCTGGGACTCACGGAGGTGAGGAAGAGGAAACAGAGAGAATGGCCAACCCATGAAAAGTTACTTCTGTGGAGTGTTTACATTTCCAGATCACCTCATCCTGCACCAACGCCTACAGCTTTATTCCAGCAGTTATCTTAAGTAGGTAGATACATTTGGGATGTTGGAGATAAAAAAAAATACATTAATAATATAAAACATACACTTCCTTAATAAAAAAAAATTAAAAGATTAGGTAGTTTTGCTTCACCTGCTATGTTGATGTTAGCAACAAAATCTGATTTACAGTGATTTAATTACACTGGGGCTGCTGATGTAGCATCAATATGTGTGGTAAGTGCTAATTCTGTCCAATTCCATTAGAGTTACTGTGGCAGATATTTCTGGAGGGCAGCTAATTTAACTAAGGCAAATCCATCGCCTGACAATGATCATATCAAGTGTATTGTAGTCCGTTTCCCACAGCCATGCAAATTGATTCTGACACTTCTTAATGGCGTGACACTGAGTGCGCATGGTGTCTCTGAGTCCGTGTCCTCTCCACTCATCAACAACTGTGCTGGATCAGTTTCAAATGTGAACATAGAAGTGAGTCACTTTAAAAACAAAACAAAAAACCCTGAAAACCCAGCACAAAAGGCACTTTCTCCCCTTTGTTTTGTTTTCTTACCATATCTGCATGTGGCCCCTGATAGGAGCGGACTTTGCAGCACTGAAGATCCTTGCGGTAAATAATGGACAGCAGCACCACAATGACCACAAAGAACACCAGAGAAGAAACTGTTTGGAAAGCAGAAGAGCAGGACGAGTTTGTTAATCACTGTTGAACAGACACACATTGTGGGTTTTTTTTTGTCTGGTTGTAAAACAACTTGTAAAAGAACAGTTTTATCTTTTTAACAGTTCAAGTTGAGCAAGTTGATTCACTTTGAACAGTTTTGAATGACAGTCTTTTCTACCATTTGAACACTTAACGGTGTAATTTCTCTTTAATGCTCTATACCTGTCCATCAAACACAATGACAGCTGGAAAATAATAGACTTATGCTATTCTGTCATCTGTAATTATGTTTAAGAGCTTTAGTGCAATATTTGACAAATGGGCTGCTATCTATAAAAGAAATGAACACACATGGATACACAGGAATCAGACAAGGAAAGCTCACCATCCAGACAGATGTTTCTCTAGTCTAGCAGAATTAGTTTTTTATTCACAGTTGGAAGGTTTAACTTACAGGACACAGCGACCACTGTGAGTTGATCCGATGTCAGCTGTGAGGAGGGGATGGTTGGACTTGCAGTTGTGGACATTTCTTCTGTGAAAACTGTTAATGTTCCCTTCAGAAATCCTCTTGAACTCATCAGACCCAACACAAAGGCTCTCATCTTATATAATATACTCAGAGAAAGAAACGGAGACCAGGTCTGTCGCTGCTCTTCATCGTCTACTCGGTCCCAGACAGGGTGACAGTCCACATGCGCTCTGCAAGTCGGATCAAACTCTCCACTCGGTAAACATGCCACAGCGTGTGTGAAGGCGCACTGACGCCCTCTCCCAGCCGCGTGACGTCGCTCTGACTCTGCGCTGGACGGCAGTTTGGTTTATGGACACTGGCAGGCAGCAGCCAGTATGAGCCAACTGATTTATTATAAAGTTCCCCAACACATCAGTATAACACAGATTACAAACAGTCTACATTATGGTGTAATGAAAACAGACACCGGCTGCTGCTTCCTCCGCCGTCTACTTAATGGCATCCAGAGCAGTAGGTTAACACACCGGATGCCTGAGCTGCAGTCCTGTTACCCTGGAGACTGTGGGGGTCCAGTCCTGGGATAATTTCTATACAGACAAAGAGCCAAAATGTAGCATTAGTATTCATGAATGGGGAAAAGGGAACTATGGAAAACTTGTATTTCAACATTTTAAACTGCCAGTGGACGCACCTTGAATGATTGCATCATAATATATGATATAATATTAATAATATTACAATCATAACCATTTAATATTTCATCTAAAGCATTGTAGATCAGCCTTAAACTTAGAAGGCATGACTTTTTTTATTTTGATCAGAAAGGGCTATGACCTTTATAGATCAAATCTTAAATCCCCATATAGGATATAGGCATAGGTTAGAGAGGACAATACATACATACATACATTCATACACACACACATACACACATACATACACAAGTATACATACATACATACATACATACATACATACACACCCCGGACTTGCACTGGCACTTTTTACTAATATTTTATGGTTAATGTCCTTTTACAGACAAATTTCCCTTATTATTATTGTTATTATTATTATTATTGTTATTATTACTGTTATTATTCATGTTATTATTGTTATCTTTATACTGTCTTTAACTGTATTTCTTGCTAAAACGGATGCTGGAATTTCAATTTCCTTGCGGGGAGTCATCCCAAAGGATTAATAAAGAGAAGTCTAAGTCTAAGTCTAAAAGTAAATAACCTGTTAAAGTCCTAGGAGGCACTGATACTGAAAAAATATATTGAAATAAATAATACAAATCGAGTTTATAAACCAATACGTTTAAGTAATGTGGATGATAATCTGAAATATCTTGGTTTATCCATGGTGAGCAGGCTGGATTTGATAAGTAGATGACTTGATTGGATCTACCTCAGCTAGCTATGTGCAGCCTGTGATTTAAATGCAGAGAAAACCATTTCACAGGATGGAATGGATCTCGTAAGTGGGTGCTCCACATATTTGTCTTTGATCAGTCTTTCTGAATTGGTTCAATATATCAATATATATATAATAGATAGATAGATAGATAGATAGATAGATAGATAGATAGATAGATAGATAGATAGATAGTGATAGAGATATATGGTGATATATGGTTACATATTTTATACATAAACCTATAAGATTCAGACAGAATTTAACTGAAGATATGGGGAGAAGATGTAAGGAAAATGGTATGATAAAAACCTTTGAAGATCTGCTGCATCCAAAAGGAAACATCAAATAGGCTATGGGCCCACATATTTTGTAATCCTTGGAGAATAAAAGAGTTCAGAGACACTGCATTGGTTTGATATACTTGTAAAGACAACCTCACTTTTTTAAATTTAATTTTCTTTTGAATATACAGTATGTTTAATTTATAGGTCTCCAAAACACATATCAAAGTGAGAAAGTTGTCCCCAAATGTTGAAAATTAGATCATGTTAGGGTCAGGGTTTGGCCTATTGTATGTTTGATCTTTGTGTAGGCCATTTGTCCAGGGGGCTGGGAGGGTGTCTTTACAGTATATGTTATGCATTTAAATGATTGGATAAATAATTAGGCTGTAATAATTTACAGGTGTTAAAGATCTTGAAAATGTCCATGTTGCATAGGACAGGTCCTGTAGCAGACATGTAAATTGTCAGAAGATATAGATCTACTGTAATGTGACTTGTATGGCCTATGTTAAATGTGTGATTTACAAACTTTTTTTGCTTGGGACCCCTTAAAAATCACTATGACCATATAGCGTACGTGTTTGTGTGTGTGTGTTTCCAGCGCAAAGGGTTTTCGAGGCATAGAGAGGTAGCAGTATCCAGTTTTCCACACACAAAAGCAAAATGTCTAAGTATCAGGTGATCCCTTGAAGGGTTTAAGGGTTGGGCTTTACACCTGGCCCTGCATGGAGAAGGGGGTCTGGGAACTGCTGAGGAGGTTACCAACCTCCATGAAAAGGAGCAACAAAAATGAGCAACAAAAAATATTGGGATTTTTCTTTTAACAATGTTGTTTTACTCAAAAATTAAATCCACAGTAGAAAAAATGCTTAATCCATCCAGTGTTTATAAGTTTTGGAGACAAACTTTGCAGCAACCTGAGGATGGCGAGCGGCACGCTGCGTGCACGCGCAGTTCAGAATGCGCCCTGCACGCGCTCCCAGTCAATTGGAGTCGAAAAAATGGTGGCCAGCGCTCGGGTACAGAAGCTGCTCCGACGATATAAACTAGCGATTGCCGTCGCATTAACTATCCTCCTGGTCCAGGGGCTTGTGGTATGGAGTCTTAGAGGTCTGGAAGAAGGCGAGGCAGAGGTAAGCCACAGTCCCTCCGATTATTTCTCACATGACAGTGATTCGGTTAGCTAGGTTTAATTGTAGAGCTAGCCGTTAGCGCTTAGCGGAGCTCACTGTGTGTTATGATACAGTAACGCTAGCTAATGCTAGCTAAGTTAGCAGTAGGGGAACAGCGCCACTCCGAAACATTTCAGTACAACCGGACCAGCCCGGTCTTGTCTGTCTATCACCGACCACGCAGCACCAGATTGATACACAATGCTACATGTTTATAACTAAGTTCACGGTGTTGATACTCGTTAAATGGTTGTTAGCTAACTTGTTTAAGAAACAACAGTGGTCTGTGATTGTCACCACATTTCATTTGGAGTCACTGTGGTAATAATTAATAATAAAAATGGGATGATGGGTAGACAGACAAACCAGTACTACACATCTAAGAGGAAGAGGTGGTCTTTGAAGTGATGACACTTTTTGGGAACATGTGACAGGACAGTTATTATTCTCTGGTCCTATACAGTTCATCGGTATGAGCTGAGACGCGTCTTACCGATTGCTGTCCCAGAATATTCAGCATTTGTTCTACTGTTTGTATCCAACAGAGGTCTTTCTATGTGGGGGCTGCTTTCTGTCTGTGATCTTCATTAAGCTTTGAATCATACCAACACACCCACAGAGGGAGCAGATCCCAGAGATACCGGCTAAGGTTGAGCAGAGAGTTGTCTCCACTACATACCTTTTAACATTGAGTCCAACGTGGAAGCTTATCTCTGTGTCTCCCTCGCACACCAGAAGTACACTACCCTCAGGCTGTTCTCCTTTTAGACAGACAGACAGACAGACAGACAGACAGACAGACAGACAGATAGATAGATAGATAGATAGATCATTTGTTGTTCTCTGTCAGAGGAAATGTGTTTTTTACAGCCTGTACACACATAAGAACAATTAATCACAAAAAACACATAGCCACAATTAACACAATACATTCCCAATTACATGGGGTTGTGTACTATGGTGAGTGCTTTGCGTGTGATGGGAGTGTCAGTGAGGGTTGGGAGCAGGAAGACCAATGATTTTAGATGTTGATGCAATGTTCTCACTTGGACCACCTGTTTGCATTATGAGCCTCTGGGCTTTCTAATACCTCGTCAGTTTTATCCAGGCTTTAACATGCTTCAGCAAATATACAGAGACATGTCTGTAGGGGTCTATAGTTAACTGAAGCTCACGTAGGACTGTAAAGGAGCAGAAGTACATACCTCTTAAATCTCAACACAACTACACATAGTATTTGCTGTCCAGTGCCTCCGGTCTAACAAAAGCAAAAAACTGCATATATTGTTAATTTTTTATTAATAATCTTATTTCCAATTTAGTTTTTGACAATAATTGAAAGTTGGGAAAAAAGCCTCATTCATTCCTTGTTAACTCTGGCTTCAGTAATGTGACACTGCTGCTCAGTGCACATGTCAGCCCGACATGCCGCTATGTTAGCAGACATCTATGCAAATGTCAGAACGCGGCGTCTCTGCGTGTTTGCAGACGCACAGATGTGGAATACATTTTTAGGCTTAAGAATGCCTATTAATCATCACTTAAAGCAGATGCGAGTTAATGCAGCGACCACAGAGCACGGGCGAATCCAGCCCTGTTCATGTTCAGTCAGGGAGGCTCGCCAATGTGGGCAACATCATCTATCTTCCCTGACTGAACATGAACAAGGCTGAATTCGTCCATGCTCTGTGCTCTCTGCATTAACTTGCATCTGCTTTAATCAGTGGCTTGCTGTGCATGTGTGAACACAGCCACATGCATTTATATTTAAAGCCCTTGTACAGAATTGTGAGGACAGAAGAAGAAGCCTGTCATCCTTGTGTCACCCTCTGCTTGCCTGTACTCTCCTACGGTGCTGAGCGTGCACTGCTGCTTCCCGCTTCAGCAGATGATGACGCTGATATGGTTTCACTCAACTTTAATTGGAAAGTAAAGAGGCCGCCTGGCTTGCCTTTGATTCAATACATTTTTGGCATGATGGCGTTAATTAAAAGCTGTGAAAATAAGTGATAAGGAAAGTGGAAACATTAGGCCCTGCTGCATGCTTGTCTTCTGTGTGAGAACATTTACTCTAGCAACTGAAAAGCAACAACAAACACTTTTAATTATTGGGTTTCTTTAGCAGAAATCTCACTGTGTCAACCAGGTGTCTCTTCATCCTTTACTTTATTAAAGGAACCCAGGATGGTTTCTAGTATAGGTGACGCTTATGACATTGGGTTTCTGACAAAAGCGGACAATAACCAGGTTGCTCATGTGCATGTAAAGTTACTAAAAGAGGCTTGCACTGCAATGGTATGTAACAGTGCTCCACAATGCCTCTTACTGTAATGGGTTTGAGTGTGCAGTTGGCAGACTGGGCTGTGTTGTTTGGCAGCTGGTTTATTGGCACTGTATTATCTGGCTCCTTGTCCTACCACACAGCACCAATCCCTCTCTCGTTCCCACCGTCTCTGGTCTGTCAGCATGCCAGTGGCGTGAGGCGAGCGAGCCCGTGTTCTGCCATATCGTCTGACAGAGGCAGAAAGATCTCAGCCCTCTTACTGTTCTTCTTCCTCTTCTCCAAGAGCACATTTTGAAGGGCCTTTTGTGTGATCCGGTAATCTACTCTGCCAAACCTATGATGCTGTTTGGCTAGAAGATTAAAAAATGTATGGTTTTTTCAAAGCCTGCCTTTTCTTTTGGTAGGTGTGATTTGTGCTACAGTAAAACTGATTCCCTCTATACTCATTGAAATCCTACGATTTGGACATTGAAATTGTAAGTAGAAATCCAGATTAATGATGGTTATGGTGTATCCGACACTGGGTCCTCACATCACTACACTACCTCAGTACCTTTTGTGTACAAAAACACGGACTATATGTCAAATGCGTTCTCGACTTATCCTTTCGGGATGTTACAGCCAAAGATTCAAGTTAGGGGACACCTGAACAACTTTATTACTTAAAAGCAGATATACTATAAGAGGATCATGTCTTTGACATTTTAGGCAGTCTATCAAGTCTCAGAGGATGATTTTGAGATGCAAATACACAAATCATGATGAAATACTTTGATGTGGAAGATGTATTTATCATATTAAGGAAGAATAATAATACAAAGCTAGTTCAAAGCCTGTGCATATATCAAGCAAAGTGCACTTACACATATATTAATATATCTGCCTTTGTGCATTCACAGAACAAACAGTGTGTGCACACACATGACATACATTTGTATGCATTCTTCCTGCATTTGCAGTGTGCAGACAGAGGTTGGTTGAGGTCTCTACTGTAAATCACTGGATTTATTATGTGTCTTTCAGTGCATGTGGCTATCCAGAACTGTGCTTTTTGCAGATTAGCTCCACAAAAAGGCAACGGCTCATCTAAAAATAACCCAGATCAGAAAAATGAGGAGAAAGCAAGTAAACACATCCTTCCCTCTGGGGCTCTTTCAGCTGTTGTCTTAGTTTACCTTAGGACCTTCCTAGATGGTGAATCAACGCCTCCTCCCACACCAGTAGTCTTTGTCCAAGATGTTCTTATGGCAATAAAGCTGGATTTTCAAATGCTGCTGCTTTCTTCTCCTCTCTCTCATCAGAGAAAAACACGACGCTCTAAGCTGCCTGACCACAACAGCCAGGACCCCAAGAGAGACGCCGCACTTTGGAAGAAACAAAACTCTTTGTCCGGGAGGGGCAGATGGAGCGGCCGGTCGGAGAGGACGGGGGGCACAGCAGCCAGTGCGCTGAGGAGAGGGACCAACCGCAGAGGAGAAAAGCCCAGCATCAAGCTGAAGTCTCCCCAGGAACGGGGGGATGACGGGAGCTGGATTGGATGCTGTGGTCCTCCATGATCTGTCCAGCAGCCGTAACTTCAGCGAGACCCGAGGTGGCACTGACGGGGCGGCAAAGTTACCCACTGCTGCTATACTGGGGGAGCCGGGCAGTGTGGACGGGGCGCACCAAGCACCCAGCAGTGACTTTGTGCCTAAATGTGATATCATAGGCAAGGACGCGCTGTCTGCCCTTCACCGCGCCGGGTCACAGCAGTGCCGACAGGAGATCGCCAACATCGTGTGTCAGCATCAGGCTGGGAAGCTGATGCCAGACGCACTTCCTCAGTTCTGCCCCCAGCTCGGTGAGAACATGTGCACAGGGGCTTTCTCATTTTGTCCAATTTCCCCCCACTGATGGCTTTTCTATCAAATCATTTCTTATATGCCCAATTATCTTGAATTTACCATGAAATTTGTGGTTAGGTTTGTTTTTTAAAATCCTCTTCTATCTAAAGCAAGCCTGGAAACATTTGTTAACATATGTGTGTCTATCAATTTGTTCATACATTATTAAATAGCCCCTCCATTTTTTAACCCCCCCAGCAGGACTGGGTAATAGTTGAATATTATTATACTATAATATATACATATTGTGGTTTACACACCAAGTAAGGGTTGGAAGTCATTAGCAGCCAATCAAATCAATATACTTGTGCATGGCTGTAGTACACAACTGTAGTGTAGTGTAGGGACACTGGGGCAAAACACTCAACCCATGCCTGTGGCTTGAGGTTCCAGTGAACACAGTTGGCGGTGTTCATGTGCGGGGGATGAGCTTTTTTGGAGGGAAAATGAAAAACAAGGACAAAACAATCCTATACTTTTCATACATGAACCAATTATGTAACCCACTAAAATATACTTGTATCCATTTTATTATTGTTGTTATTGAACAATGTATTTCTCAACACCCAACCAGAAGATATTATTATTTGAAACTCTTGAGACCCCTCTTTTATGTCTCCGTCCTCTTTGGCCAGGTATATCAAATCCGGTCCTGGCTTTGGCGAGATGGACAACAGCCTGTCCAAAGTGGAGAACCCCGTCAGAGTGGCATTCGTTCTGATGGTGCATGGCCGTGCTGTACGGCAGCTCAAGCGCCTCATCAAAGCCATATATCACCGTGACCACTACTACTACATCCATGTGGACAAGGTATCCCCTAAAAGGAGATCACAGGGCCTCAACTACTGTTCAGTCTCCTAATATGTACATGGCATCACAATTGACCTTGCTTGCATGCAGACCAACACAATTCTGCATAATAGAAATATCCAAATAAGAGACAGTTCATTATTTCTGCTGGTGAAACTAGCTTACAATATTGTTTATTTGCGCTTATGCTGAACATCGAAGAGTGTATTTGCCACCTTGCGAGGTTCTGGATACACTGAGCTTACAAATGCTTTTACTGGTTAGGTCTTCTTGCATTATGAAGGTTAATTATATCCTGTGGGTCTCACAGTGTGGGACAGTGGATTAGCCTGGATAAAGTTAAGTGTGGTTATTCTTAGGGGCTTGATTTAGTGGAGGAAAAGTCAGCTTTAATGTGCAGCTAGAAGGCAAAAGACAAATGTACGGCTGACTGGTAATACTGTGCAGAGACCTCAGGTGTGTCCAGCGCAGACAGCAGAGAAGCAGGTGCCCATGGACAGTGCACCTGTGTAGCCGGAAAGGTTGCTGAGTCCTGGGGCTTTGCTCTGTTCTGCTGCCAAAGGATGATGGAGGCTCAGCTGTAGCCAGTAATGAATAAGTAGTCAGTAGGACAGACACAATCTTAGACACTTTGCCAACCTAACCTCATTTATCTCTGAGGAAAAAGCCCGTTTGAGAGATGAGGCTGTGAAACAGGTCAGGTTGTACGAGAGTCAGTCGACCAGCTCCTCTGCACTCCGCCACACAGACCTCTTTTTCTCCTCTGATGTCTACAAATGACGACAGTGAGTTTAGGAATATCAGGAATATGTGGGTATCCTAGTCGTGTTGATGAACACGACCAGGATACCCACATATTCTTGCAGTGTCCCAAGAAGTCCTGTAGTAGTCCACAAATGTCCACACTTCATTTAACACAGGACAGAGTCAGTAGCACACTGTTTGTGCTTCACTAAACAAAACAATTGGGCCTAATGTCCCATAACAATTCATTAACAAGGGTCCTTTTCTGTGAAACTGCCCATTTAGTGCTTCACAACCTTTATTAACTGTGTTTATGTAGAAACAGGCTGCTTGTTAATTAATTGGTATTAAATCTAATTTAGCTCCAAAGGAAAATTTAAAAAAAGCCTCTTTTAGACCCACAGATCTTGGCTTCTTGCAATCTCCAGATAAATAGTCACACATGCTCACTCAAAGCCATATCTCTCACCACTTCTAATGTCTCTGCATAAACCTCGACAGCAGCTTGGCTCTTTGACTTCCTCCATCTCATCCTTTATTCCTCCTAAAGTTTAATCTCTGCTTACTCTCCTTGAATCTCGGTTCATTTGAGTTTTGTGTTGCTCTCGCCAATTGCCACTTGAAGGAAATTTGCTGCAAGGCAAAAATAGCTAATTTTAGTTTTAATTTTCTTTTCTGTCATCATACTGACCCACAATACAAAGCGCCATGTGGCTGATGTTCTGCTCGGATCCAACTCTCTTTTAACACGAGCCAGCTTTGTGTGGTTGTCTTAGCACAGTGGCAGCTGTGGATCTGTGGGAACTAGATTACATTTGTGATGCAGAAACACAGTTTTCACTTAATTAAGTAACCTTTTGCTTTGAAATTCTCCAGCGGTCCAGCTACATGCATCGGGAGGTCCTTCAGATAGCCCAGCAGTACCCAAACATACGAGCCACTACCTGGCGGATGGTCACCATCTGGGGTGGTGCTAGCCTGCTAAAGGCCTACCTACGCAGTATGCAGGACCTGCTCTCCATGCTGGACTGGAAGTGGGATTTCTTCATCAATCTCAGTGCTACAGATTTCCCCACCAGGTCAGCAGAGTGACTTTATTGTTATGCAACTTCCTTGGTCCACAGCAGAATTCTCACATGTCCCTGTGAAGCTTTGTAATCATGAATTGAACATTTACTATAGTTAAAGGTGGTCCCCAACTCCATTCAGTTAAATACTCTGGGCCAGATGTGATAACGCTTTTTCAGGTCTATTTGTTTTGTAACGTGTGTGTAAAAAGCATGGCGAGATATGTACAAACAGGCAGCACTGAGGTAAAAGGGCAGATTGCCTGTCACGGGAGCTGAAAATTACAAATTATGCTTTTTCTGTGTCATGCATATGCATTTATGGGAGGGTGAAGGGGATAGTGGGAGTTTCCAATAAAGAGATGGGAGGGGAAATGAAAAGTGTGCCTAATTATGTATTCCGTGGTATGTACAAAAACCTCCTGTGACAGCGCCTCTATTTTGGAGAAAATTCTTTGCCTCTTAAAAGCAGGTGTAAACCAGCTGCAAGCAGGTATCTCTGCATGTGCCTCCTGGCAGCAGTAATTTGAGCAAGACAAAGACAGGCCAAGGAGACGAGCTGAAAGGGTTTTTGCTATAAGGATCATACTTTTTCAGTTCAATCATTAAGCGTTACAGATTAAGCAGCAATGCAATTTTACACTTACTGGAAGAAATCAAAGATGACATTGAATCTTCGACTCAGCGTTCACATTCCATTCCAGCAGTTGTTAAACTCCTCGCTACATTACATAAACATACAATATTGGCATCAGGATCATTTTAAACAGTCATAGCATCAGCAATGGGAATATCACAGTCTGCACTCAGCCCTATCATAGCAGAAGTGCTCCATAGCACAAGTGCTACAGCACATATACATTTCCCCACCACTAATGCCGAAGTTTCTTTGACATCGGCCATTCAGTTGCGCTTTTAAATGTGGTCAATTTACAGTATAGTGGGCGGAGAAAGGGGCTGATTACCCGATGAGCTGCAGGTTTGGTAAATACGATGTAAGCTGATGTATCCCAGCGTGCGCTTTCTGCAGGTTGGCCATGGTGCTGATAACGCTACATTCGCAAATGTAAGTACATCTGGCCCTCTATGGCCAGATGAAAAAAAAGCAATCTGTAGCTAAATTAATTGGACAGCACCATACTCAAGCCAGCATTTTATTTTCCACAAGAATCATGTTTTTTTTTTTTTTCTTGACCTAACCCCTTCCCCTTATCACCTCCCTGCAGGACCAATGATGAACTGGTGTTGTTCCTGTCGCAGCAAAGAGACAAGAACTTCCTCAAATCCCACGGAGAGAAAATGCCCGGTGAGTTTACCAGCTGTAAGATACAAACCAGTTAAAACACACATTTAGTTGGCGTTTTTGCATATTTTAATCTGACACCACACACCAATAAATAAAAGGGATGTTTTTTTTTTTTTTTTTTTTTTTTTTTTTTTTTTATTTGTAGTAGCTTAGTGGTAAGCAATGCATGTCGATCCTATAGCGTAATTCCTGCTGTTGATATCACACAAGAGGTAAAAAGCAACATGCTGAAGTGATTCTTCAACCATTATTTAATACAGCGTGGCAGCTCAGACAGAAATGGTTTGTTTGGTCATTTACTTTGATGAATACATGCTGCGAACAGCATCACAATGTCTCTCCCACACAACAATGTCGACTATGTTCTGTGTTGAAGGTTCATTAAGAAGCAGGGCCTTGACCGTCTCTTCCACGAGTGTGACAACCACATGTGGCGTCTTGGCGAACGCAGCATTCCCCGAAGGCCTGGAGGTCTCAGGTGGCTCTGATTGGTTTGCGCTCACCCACCGCTTTGTGGAATACGCCATCAACTCCCAGGATGCCCTGGTGTCAGGGCTGAAGCAGTTCTATTCCTACGCCTGCTCCCTGCTGAGGTAAGTAAGCATTGGGTGGTCTGTTTTTCCCCCCCACAGACAGTTTGATATACAAGGCTGTCTTAAGATCGTCCTCCCCTGCCAATTTGGAAGAGCCTAGCAGCGGAGATAATGTAATACTTTAAGCTTTCAGGCGCAGCGTGCAGCAGTGGTGCCAGACGAGAGAAAGGTTCACTCGAGTTTATCTGACTATGCGGTTTAATGTCTCAGAGGAGGTGTGCAGTGGTTTTCTCCCTATTGTTTTGGGTTATATAGACATGGCCCTTTGCAATTGAGAGTCAGTGGATATAACCTGTTTATAGTCTTTGGTGGTTTACAGTAACTTCCTTTTCCCACAACACAGTGGTTGCACATTGCACAGCACTGCAGAAAATGATGTATTTACTCCTGCTACCTCCTAGTCCTTCTTCCACACGGTGCTTGGGAACAGTCACATGTGTGACACCCTGGTGGACAACAACCTGCGTGTCACCAACTGGAACCGTAAGCTGGGCTGTAAATGCCAGTATAAGCACATTGTCGACTGGTGTGGCTGCTCTCCCAATGATTTCAAACCGCAAGACCTCATCCGATCCAGGTGTGTGGGGCCAACAACTCATCCATTTCTTTCACTCTCTCTGTTTTCTTTGCACCAGTATGGTTCAGAAGTTCAAAGGCTCATTTCTGGTATTCTTTGTTTTGTCCACAGCAATTGACCCGTCCAACATTCTTTGCCCGCAAAGTTTGAGTCAACAGTGAACCAGGAGGCCTTAGACATCCTGGACACTCACCTGTATGGCCAGTACGCCCGGGCACCATTGCCATCAAGGCATACTGGGAGAGCCTGTTTGAACAGCTGGATGGCGTGGCCTCACTCAGTGACGTGGCTCTCACTGCTTACACCGCTTTAAGATCTTGGCCTTAAGAATCTGGTGACCACTCAGAGCAATGTGGAGGCCTGCAGGTCCGTAGACAATTTTTCTTTTTTTTTTTTTTTTTTTTTTTTTTTTTTTTTTTTTTTTTTTTGGAAGCTCTGTAAATGATATACCGGTAGCTGGTTTTATTCTTTGCTATGTGTGAAAATCCTATGTGTGAATTTTTTTTCTTCCTCCCACTCACTGCAGGCTTGAACCAGTAGGCTACCCTCTATCAGTACACATGTACTTTTATGACGACCGTTTCCAGGGATATCTGGTGCGTCAGGAAGTCCAGGCTGTGGGTTCAAAGGTCAGGGAGACACTGGAGATGTGGGCAGTGCCCCAGGCCATGCTTGTCCTTGAGACCAACCTAAAGGAGTTTGAAAGGCTCAAGAATCTGGAAGTAAGTGTACTTCTTGTCTCAAGAAGATGATGAGGATTCTTCATTATCATTGAACATTCTGTCCTGTGCAAACGTTTAATATCAAGGTACCTTATGAAACTGCTTTGAAAGAAGATTTTCTTCTTGATATGAAAAATTGGCGTTGTTTTATCAGGGCTTGATGTGACCAAAACTGAACTTTGAAGTTTAATTAGTTTAAAAAAAAAAGTTAATATTGGGAGGAAGGCTACAGCAGAAAAGGCTAACCGGTTCTTTTCCCTTGTCCTCAAAATAGGAAGGTCAAAGACGTAGGAGACATTGTTTTGCTGTATTGTGTCGCATAACCTATTGTTACTTCAGGGCTCCACAGACTATGATTCATCTTGTCTTTGTCCCTGGCAGATCGGCACAGAATGGGATCCTAAAGAAAGAATCTTTCGTAACTTTGGGGGCGTGATTGGCCCTTTGAATGAACCACTTGCGGTCCAGAAGTGGGCACGTGGTCCCAACCTCACAGCCACTATTGTATGGATTGACCCGGCTCTGGTGGTGGCTGCATCTTATGACATTACCGTGGATGTGGATGCAGAATACACTCAGTACAAACCTCCGCTGCAGCAACCCCTGCGGCCCGGTACCTGGACGGTGCGGGTGTTAAAACAATGGGAGCGTGTGGCAGAAGTTCGCTTCCTTGTCATGCCCTTAACCTTCAAAGATAAGGAGCCACTACGCAAAGGTGAGGTGTGGATTCAGAGCATGTGATTGTTAGTTTAAAGGATAAAGCTGGTGATATTCTATATTTCTATATCTTAAAAAAAATAGGTCACAAATACAGTATATAATTTCAACTTGAAAAAACTGGATTATTTGTTTTTTGGATACACTGACAATACGTTGGTCTTTTCATGGGATTGTTGATGATAAGAAATGATATAGAAATATCACCGGACTAATTGAAGGTTTATTTAATATGTGATAACTCATCTGGAAAGTTTCATTGGATCTTTTAAAAACTAATTTTGTCTTTCAATATTTCTGGTCTGCAAATATGAATGTCCACTCCAGAAGAGGACAGCTGGCTGCATGCAGGTCCTGCAGGTAACCAGTACATGGAGCAGAGCTTCCAGCAACTGAGCTCCGTGCTGAAGCTGCCTCCCCAGGAGTTGGCCATGCAGGAGGCCCAGAGTAAAGCCCAGCTTGTGGGTCAACCCCTTGAAGCGTGGGTGGACAGCAGCATAGACACCTTCTGGGTTACAGGCGGCCTGTGCGCCACACAGCCTTCCTCTTGCCCAGCCGTGGTAACTTGCTCCAAGACCTCCTGGAGCTCTCTGTCCCCGGACCCCAAGTCTGAACTGGGCCCAGTCAAAAGTGATGGGCGGATCAGGTAGCCCCAAGAGAGGAGAGTCTGTAGACAACATATACACAGGAAGACTTAGGGAGAGCTGGACCTGCACTGGAGAGCTCCAAGAGAACCTGTGTGAACCGGATATAGTCTCAGAGCTCAAGGGCACAAACAACAAGACATCTTCCTGCACTGAGGAGTCAAGACATTCTCAGTCAAGTAGTTACACAGACTTAAAAGAGGAGGATGTGACTGCTGGGAATTTGCACATAGAGCTTATCAAGCGCAAGGACTTGTGTCATTGTTTGCAGAACAGATACACAGCTGCCAGATGTATTGTGTTTTGCTGGCACGCAGCTTGCCAGTCATGGTTGGAGTTTGAAAAAAGAAAAACAACCCCTCTGTGCATGTTTGACTTCTGTTTGGGCGCACAGTTTTCAGTTTTTCTCTGCTTTGAAAGAATCGGGAAGCAACAACATGCTCCTCTTCATTCCAAGTGAGAATGGAACCTCTGAATCATGTAATTGTGCTTATTTTGAAGCATTATTATGAATGCATAAGTAACAGACAGATGAAGTGCACTTTACTGTAAGACTATAATGTTACACAGAGGTCACTTATGCAAGGATCAGAAGTCATGAGTCATGGTTAAGGTGGTCACATCACTTCCACTTCCATAGACTCTAAAGCAAATACTTGCACCATCACTCCCCTGCACAGACATATCACTAAATACTCAGACTTGTAACCTGTATTAGGGAAAGATAAGGAAAGATATAGTGTAGAGAGAGTATTTCATGTTTAGTTGTTTACTGTGACATATATGAACCTTTTTTTTTTTTTTTTTTTTTTTTTTAATTGTGTTTCTTTTGCTTTGTCTGTTAGTTCTTTGAACTGGCTGTAACATTTTAAGTTGTCTTTAATCCCCATTGTAACAAAAAAAGCCACTCTTGAGTTGTTTATCTGGTCAAAGGAGACAGCTGCAGCATCAATGTTGCAGATAGCCAGGTTACATTCAAAATTCCCTTGAAATACATGACAAAACAATCTCACTCAAAACAACTAGCTACAGTTCTATGACAAAAACCCTGCAGCAGGTGGCTGCTAATGAATAGTACAAACCTTCAGAACAAGTGGGTAAGTAGTCCTAAATTAAGATTGTTGTGCCAGCTTTTCAAGGTTAAGAATGAACTGTCAGTGTGAAATCCTCTGATAAAATGTGGTGTACTCATTGGTACCAAAATTCTTTTGAACTAAAGCCGATGTAGCAAGAATTTTAGAGAAGATTAATATTAGTGTCATGTTTTGTAATGGTAAATAAGAGGCTACAGCCGGCTAACCTAGCTAGCTAGCTTAACAGAAATATTGTAGACAAAGGAAATGTGTAGCCAGGCTCCCAAAGGTAACTAAATCAGCCTACCAGCACATTTAAGATAAAAACGGCAAATTGTCGTTTTACACTTGTTGATGTGGACTATTTCTTGGTTGGGACTAGCTAGCTAGTTAGTTAGCTAACTAACCTCTGGAGTCTCCGCTGGTTGCCTGGCAACTAGTCCCGACCAAGAAATAATGCTAGCCCTTAAATAGCTGTTAAATTAGTTGTTTTTACACTTCTGCTTTTGTAACTTTAAACAAGCAGCATATTACATGTTAGTTTGTGAGCTTTAGAGATACTGGTAATGTTAGGTGGATTTAGTTACTCTTAGACAGAGCCAGGCAAGCTGTTCCCATTTTTTATGCTAAGCTAACAGGCTGCTGCAGGTAACTAGTTATCTAGCTACAAAATTACCGCACAAACTATGAAAATGATATCCATCTTCTCTTCTAAGGCTCAACAAAACAACCAATAAATGTATTTCCCAAAAATATCTATCATTTCTTTAAAATTTAAATTTTTAACTTGGTTAGACACACTGTTATTCCCCCTGTGTATCAGCTTACCGGTAAATGCAGTATTGTCACTGTGTTTGTGTGCTCTATTTGCTTCACATGTTCGTTATTGTTCTCCTTTCTGTTCCTATGTTGCATTTCAAATCAACTCTTTAAGTCCACCAACCAAAACATGTTAAACAGTACACTGTATGTTTGTGTTTGTGTTTTAGCCTGATCAAGAGAATCTAAGCTGCCTTTACTTGGTGCAACAATGAATTGTTTACTACGGGATGTTAGCTTCCACAGATGTGCAATGAATGCCTTTTTAGAGGATAGCGAGACCCCCTGTCTGTGTCTTAGGTTGCATTTTTACATAGTTTTAAATGTTCTCAAATAATAATAATAGTTGGCTACCATATGAGTTTTCAAGTGACCTTGCTTACCTTGCACAGTACAGTTGCTTCAGTGAAGCCCCAGCTTTATTGATAATGAAAGAGCAAGAGTAATCAGCGGAACCAATGTTATTTTTCTATACTGTTTGAGAGGAAGTGTGTATGTCGTCCGTTCATCTCCAGTGCTCTGTTAAACAATTAAAAACTGCTGTCAAATGATGTTGTATTTGACATCCCCACCGCTCCGTGCTGCTGTGATAACCAGCAGCAGTCCTGGTTGTTAAGTCATCCTCAGCTATGACTCTTATCTGAGTAGGCAACTTCAGCATGTCACAGTTTGCCTTTAGGAAATCTCATAGGATAGGCATCCTGACTGATGACTCAATAAAAAATAAAAAAAAACACCTGTTTGTTATGCTGTTTTGTAGTTTTTTCCTTTTACCACATATTTCATCTCTATAACTGCATTAGGGTAGTAGTTTTTTATATTCCAAAAATTCTACTTATATTCAACTTTTTTGTCTTAAATTAAATGTTCTCATTGGGTTTCTACGGTTTCTTTCCCTTTAAAGCAGATGGAGATAGGATATGTTTATTTGAAGGAGAGGCGCTCTCCAGGGTGCTGAAAGCTTCCTGGTTGTCACTTCCTTGTTGAAATACCTAACATGGTTTATTCACCTCAAATACTGTAAACTACACATTTGTGTTTGTTTCTGACTGGGATGCTTTCATATAAATATTTAGTGTCTTTGTTCAGGATATAAACCTGAGGCATGCAGAGAAGCGGAGGATGTGATGAGAGACGGACAAAGCTGAAGGAGAGGAAGTTTAAATGTTTGGTTTATTTGCAGAAGCTTGTTTGCCTTTGAACAGAAAACATGTTTAAACTAGAGAACTAACGAGATGGAAGACACCTGTGAAACACAGAAGCAGGAGGAGGTGAAGCTGGTTTCCTCGGGACAGTGCTTACGGGTCATCTGCCGTGGACACGGACACAGAGGACGGACAGACTCCAACATCCAACATCTTCCCCTATAATGAAGACCTGATGCACAAGGGGACCCATTCACTACTTCTATGAGTCTTGATTACAATGTATCAGGTCTGAAATTGTCACAGATGCAGAATTACAGCTAGTTTAGTCTCAAAATTAATTATTTTAGTATTCTTTCAAAAATATTCCTAATTTAAGTGTGTTTTCACTGCACATAAAGACGTAGCCACTGACAGCTGATTTCCATAAAAAAGGTAATTCAGGAAAAACTTACAGTAAACTTAATAACTGGATACTTCATTGTTGCCAGAAAAAAAATGTGTTATGAATCAAATGTAGACATATTGTATAAGTAAGTGAACTTTATTTATAAAGCACCTTTATTGATTTTGTCTTTTGCCCAATTAGTACAACAATTACATTATGTGCATGGCAATAAAAAGCATGTTTCTACAGTCTGTGACAGGACTTTTTCTGCTTTAATACTACAGCTATTTTGATGATTTGATCCCTGTGTAAGCGAAAATGTGCGTCAAGAAATGTCTTTGAGAATACATTATACAAAAATTTATTTCCCCAAATTCCTGTCAGAACTGCTCATTGTCAGACAAGACAGAAGTTGGTACCCATGAAATGAGATGTGGTTTTATAAACTCTAATGTGACGGCTAAATGTGAAGTTATCATTTAAAGACATCTGCTGAATGGTTGGGAAACATGAAAGTAAAGACACTTCCTGTTCTCTCTTTCTGCTCCACACAGCACTGCTCAAGCCTGGCTTTTTCTGAAATTATACGTTCTTTGAGATGAATTTACATTTTTTTAAAGGCCTGTATTTATCCTGAATCTGTGGATAAAATATACATTTGGCAAAGTTATTCAAAAAGTACCAAAAATTGTATAAAAGGTGTTATTTAAGAAACCACTGCTGTGCAATGATTTATGTATGATATGATGATGTCCTTAAGTGTAGATACTTACCAAATGTTCATCCACTGTAATCATAGGACACTTGTACTCTGCACTGTCATGGTAACCATCTCATTATGAGACATCTCTGGGACTCGTAACTCTAAGGAATGTCATGTTCCCATGAAGATGTACAGTATTCAGCATCTCTACCCCTATAGGGTTCTTGTCACAGTAACCCCCCCCCACCTCCACCTATTTATATTCTATGTGCTTTGTTTGAAAATGTCCATTTGCTGTGTCTATTTGCTGCATTTCTGAAGATTTTATCTGTATTTTCAGCATAAAAATGGTGGCTTTCCTCAGCATTTTAGGAGGCTACATCTCATCAACGTCCCCTCTTTTTCATCCTGTATATATCTGCTCAAACTGGATCAATATTGTTTTTAATGGGAGAGCTAAGTCCAACATGCAGAACTTGTGGATGTCAGTGATTAAATTGAACGTATTGCAAGCTGCAGAGCGCTGCCTGCTGTAATGCTGCACAGCATATGGGCTCTTTGAGACTGCTGATAAGAGGCAAGCAGTGGGGCCGGCTTGCTGGAGGAGGAGGAAGAGGAAGAGGAGTAGGACTTTGATAAATATCAACAAAAGAGGCATCTGCTGCAGGACACCCCCAGCAGCCTCAAATGACACAATAACCATGGCGACAAGGCCAAATAATGCCTACGTCCAATGCTGTGGTGTCAAATCAGCAGATCCCTGGTGGGGTGACGCATCACCCTCAGCCATGAGCACTGAGGGTTATCGTGTGTGTGTGTGTGTGTGTGTGTGTTTGCTGAGTGGTTTTATTTATTTTTTGGTGGAACTCAGATCCAAGATACAGTATATAGAGTGATATATAGAAATACTCCATTACAAGGTACAATATCTGTATTAAAAATCATATCTAAAAGTGCAGGACAATCAGCTAAATGTACTTAAAGTATCAAAAGTAAAAGTGTTCAGCAGAAGTGGACTTGCCTGATAGTGCCTAGATTGTTTTTCTTACTGTTGTGTTGGTCAAGGTGGAATTAGTTTAAATAACTTTATATACTGTTAGGTATTTTCATTTAGTCCATTATTTCCCAACCTCGGGTTCAAAGGGTCACACGTATGTAAATCTGAGGGTATTCTTTTTCTTTTACTCACCTCTAATTTATTCTTTTTAGTAAAATGTTGTTGAGTAAAAAGTACAATATTACGCTATTAAAATTAGTGAAATGCAAGTATAAAGTTGAATCAAATGGAAATACTGAAGTTAAAATTGCACAGTACAGTACAGTACATTATTGAGTTAATGTACTCAGTTACTTTCTACCTGTGGTTAGTGTTCCCAGGTCGGTGCAAGAACAAATGTACAACATCAGCCTGAGTGAGCAGCCATCTCTGATACAGTGATACGATTTCAGGCCCAAACACACACACACACACACACTTCCTCCAGTACCTTCCCAGTTCTCTGTTGTACATTGCCTTTCCCTCTTGAAGGCATTCAGATGTCACATTGCATTACAAAACACCGAGCTGTGCACTGAGCAGCAGATGAACATGCACAATAACCTACACAATGTACCCACACACAGTGTACATGGCCTCAGGCGATACGAGAGGAGGCAGCCGTGGAAACATGATGTCGCATCTCTCTGTATCTCTGCAGACAATTCTCGTGGCAGACAGTGGAATGGGCAAAACCTCCCTGCTGGTTCAGTTTGACCAGGGCAAGTTCCTCGCAGGGTCCTTCACCGCCACTGTCGCCATTGGTTTCACAGTGAGTCCACACTTCCTATCCTCTACACACCCTCCATGGCATGTTTTCTATCCCTCCTCCTCCCCTCCTCCCCTCCCCTGTATTGCTGTTGACTTCACTTTCGAGTGATGAGAAGGACGTGTCGCTGCAATGTGCTGTTTGTACTGAAGTGGTGATGTGACAGTGAAGCAGATCTTAACTGTTTCTCTGCTGTTTGTGTGCCAGTGAGGTGCAGCATGAATCAGTGCTGTTCTCCAGTGGGGGATGTTGCATCTTCTCACTGCATTCCTTACAACCCTTAACACTGTGTGTGTGTGTTTTGATTAAAGCTAGTGTGAAGACAGCACTGCTATAAAGGCATGTCAGCAGGCTGTTTTAATCAAGAGTGATTTAATGGTTTGTGACACGAGAGTTTCGTTTCACTCTGTGCACGCAAAAGGAGACCAAACAGGAAAAACATACTGTATTAATGGATCATTCTTCAGCTGATAACTTTGGCTTTGTGTCATTGCGTTTAGAGCAGCACTAGAAGACAGAAATATGTGAGAAAGTATAAAATTGGCTTTTCCATTTTACATTAGCATAAGATTGTGGTAGTGTATGATTCATACTTAAAAAATCCCTACAGAAAGAAAATAAGTCACTCTGCTGCATGTGTACTGGATTTAAAGTCAAGGGTAAGACATACTTTGATCATTTTCTATTCTCATCTTTATTTTTATTTTACTTAAATAAGAAGGTAAACATCTTCATGTTCAGTTTTATATAAGCTTATTAAGCTTTTCAGCCTCTTTTTCAGATACACTTCTCTTCACTAATTTCTTATAAACTACCATGAGTAATAAGGCAGCGGGTTTAACATACAGGGACAAACAGTAAATCTACTTTTCACAAATGCTTGTTTCCTGTTCATGCCAGAGGGATGAGATGCTGCCTGCAGCTGCTAGTGACACAGAGTGATGAGTTCATATGTTCAGACAAGA
Source organism: Etheostoma perlongum (assembly GCA_026937815.1). NCBI lineage: Eukaryota > Metazoa > Chordata > Actinopteri > Perciformes > Percidae > Etheostoma > Etheostoma perlongum. The sequence continues at coordinate 8,219 of JAEKDQ010000878.1, read as the reverse complement.
GATTGCATGTCAGTTATATAACATAAATCATCTCTGACCATGTGTCATGAGTCCTGTCACACACAGAAAGGAGTGGAGACTTTGTTTGAACACTGGGGGGAGACAAACACTGAAGGAAAAAGATTCATATATTCACTCAATGAAACCGTTTTAGACATGTATGACATGCTAATTAAATGAAGGGATTTTGATTATAGAATATGTTCTTGACAAGAAGAGACTTGGGTCATTGTTGTTTTTGGTTGCCTGCTCTGAGGAGGGATGTTTAAGAAAACAAATGGGCTGATAAAGAAGCTATAACAACCAGAAAGGATAGGAACTACTTTATGGTAATATAAAATGGTCTTGTCCTCATTTACATGTTTGGTTTTGGACCAGATTTGGGTGCCATTTTACGCACCAAGAACAGTTGATCTATCTTGAGTAAATTCACGTCATTCAAGTGTATTTCAACTAACAGACTGTCACAGCATCCTTCCTCCTCTCTTCTCTCCTCTCGGACCCTCTCAATGACCCGATGACTCGATGAGTCCGCTATTGGCCCGCCAGCTGTTATTGGGGACAATGTTAGCCTGCAAAGACACTGGTGTTTTCATTCATAAGAAAACACAGAGTTGTTTGAGCTGTCGACATCCTCACGTGCTCAGTTAACCACCTGTCCACGCCGGGATGCAGAGAAAGGTTTCCGCCTGCTAGTCATCACCGCCTTCTTGACTGGTGGATGCAGACGCCAAAGCGCTGCCTAACATTGATTGTTTTTCTCAAGTTTTTGACCAGTCGCATCCTCTGCGATATTAAAGGTGTGATTTTTTTTTCTCTCCCCGGAAAGCGCCTGGTGATCATTGTGTGGCCACGCGCAGTAATGCGAGCAAAGGGGCTGGAGGCTGGCGGAGACCGGGACTGAGTGGCGGAGATCTCACAGACACCGCGCGCGTCTTTGGACACATCTCGGAAATTAACTGTGGTTTGACTTTTTTTTAGCCTGCGCCTTTTTTGACATTGCGATGTCCACAAGAAAGACATCGTTGACGGACAAGCAGGCTAAAAACGGAACATCAAAATATGTGTTGGAGAGATGCGCTTCTGTTAACGAGTATTATGATATTGCCTTCAAGGTGTGTATTTCCGTCTCGTCTTGTGCGTTTTGGTTTTGTTTGTGGTGCTGTTCGTGGAACAGGTGTTTAAATGTACTGTAGGTTTAACACAGAAACAACTGGGTGTCTGCTGCAACACCATGACTGACTCTCCACATCTGGAGAATGAGCTTACTGGGTCAAAAACATTTAACTAACAGTTGATTAGCCTGTCCCTATGCATTCTCCTTGTTAAACGGGCAATGGTGCCTAGTCCTCGATTCGATTTGAAGAAGTCTCTCTGAGCCTTTAAATGTCTCGAGGTTGCTTTAATTGTCCGCCCTTACTGATAGGCAAATATTTGCTGAGGGTGTACTTGTTGCTCCATCTCATTAAATATTTACAAGATCTGCACAGGCACACCTGCAACTGTTTAATAAAGGCCCCCTCGACAAAAAGACGACAAAGTTAAATTCAAGTTTGATTGCAATGTTATTTATGAACACTGTATGTGTGTACAGCTATGACTCACTCTGTGAAGAACTGTGCTGGTGGACTGTATAATTACACATCCTGTTGTTGTTATGCTGATTAGTTTTGAATGCATTTTGAATAACAAGAGATTAAATTACAGATTTGGTTCAAACATCTTGAGTCCTCTCTGGAGAGTCACATGTTGGTGAGAGCTCAGACATACAGTGAAGCCCAACACTATCTTTAGTTGTATTTGCCACATTATAATATTAACTGAAATCTTACCAAAATAAGACAATGCACAACATCTGACTCAAACATCATGATCCCAGTTGGGACATACTTTTCCTCACTCAGTTGCAAAATCATTTATGCAACACATCCGTCCGCTTTAAGTTCCTCTTCAGGGGAGACTGTAATTCTTCACGTTCTACAAGCTGTCAGTCATATTGTAACTTGTTGTCCTTCTTCTCTGGTGGTGGGTTTGCTCTAGGTGATGCTGCTGGGGGACTCGTCCGTGGGGAAGACGTGCGCCTTGGTGCGCTTTAAAGATGGGGCATTTCTGGGAGGCAACTTTATATCCACCGTTGGAATAGACTTTAGGGTGAGAGAGATGCTATCAAACAGTCTCAGCCAAAGTACTCATTATACTGTTTGTTATTTCTGTGTTTGTGTTATTGCCTATTCTTGTTACTATTAAGAGGGAACATTTAGCATCTGAAAACAACCTAATGATAATTAAAGCAACAAGGGATCCACTTGGTAAAGTGACTCTAGCCCAATTATCACCTTACTTCAGTGCAGAACACTTTGTCACTCTGCGATGATAGCACCAAATGTACAAATCCTCCCACCAATCAGTCAAGTTCACAGACGGCTTGTGCTGCAAGGCTCTGTGGATGGCTTCATAAATGCCTTGGCAGATGCCTGCCAACGTCTCTGTCTCCTGGAAAGATTGGCTGCAGCTCAACACGGTCCTGGAGGAGTCACACTGCTGACAGACGAGCTCCGACCTAGTCACATATACCTCATGCACGCACGCACACACACACACACACACACACACACACAGAGTGACTCTTACTGAATTGAGAAGTCAGATTTCTACTGTAACTCTTCCTCTGCAGGGATGAACACGAAAATAGGCTGCTTGGAGTGAGTGTTTTGACCTGCCGTTTCCCTCCAATCACCGCAAAACACGTACACTAATGGCAGTCAAGTAGTTCCGACTCGAGGAGGAAATTGTTTTGCATTAGTGATGTATTATTTTCTTTGGATGGGGGTGTAGACAAAAGAGAGCGTAATGGATGTCTGGGTTAGGGTTAGGGTTAGGGCAATTTCCGTTTTCTCACTTATGTTTATGAAAAGGGGCAAAGCTGCTTAGAAACAGAGTCATCTGAGAGGAGCAGTTGAGTCAATATGCTGAGGTTGTCTTTTGTGCATGGATAGGCAGGCAGGCAGGCTGTTATGGCAGCTTGTAACATTGTCGGTCTATTTTCGGCACGCTTCCTGGTAGCAGTTTCTCAGCATGCAGGCTCTTCTCACGTCATAATTGAGGGTAAAAATGGAAACCCATGGCAACTAATGCAGGGGTTGAACCATGTCCATTTTGGCTTGGCAGATGATTCAGAAGGTGGCAGATTTAGCTTTGCACACATGGCAGAGTTTTCCTTTGCTACTGTGTAACTCTGTCTGCATTTCTTCTGGGTGCATTTCCGTTGTATTCACAGGAAAGGCTGTGGCTGTTTGTGATGACCTGTCACTGATACAGAAGTTATGAAGTGATTGAGGAAGTGCTGCAGAACATTTGCTAGTCACACTTCCTTCATCTCTCTTTGGTGTTTTTTGCTACGCAGAGTTGAAATGTGGTTGTGACCTGGCTAGTTGCTTTTGCAGGTCATGGTAACAAAAATAACCCCCAGCCCACGTGAAACAGACCAAGGGAAAACTTGTGTTTCTGTTGTTGCCTCAACTTTTATTTGTACTTCACTCCTAATTGTACACTTTCATTCACTACATTACAATTTATTTTTTAATTGTTAGACTATTTTAAGCCAATCCTTTCTTTACAGGAAATCAGAGAGCACCCCTACAGGGCTGCAGGAAATAACGGGGGAGTCAGTTGTTAATGCTGCCAGTCGTTATTCTCTCTGTTGTGTAATTAAGTCTAATCCCAGGACCTTGTTGTTGTGTGGGTGTTGCAAATTACTTTCTCTGCCAGCATTCAAAGCCACTTTTAGTTGTCTTGTTTCTTTTACCACATGCTGATTGCCTTAAGCTTTTTTTTAGTATTTTTCACTCCAGTATGTTGGATTGTCAGACTCTCACAGCCTTTCTCGTTTCTGCAGAATAAAGTGGTAGATGTCGACAACATGAAAGTCAAACTTCAGGTGAGAACATGGGCCTTTTCTACATACATTGCTTTATTTCAGTTCAACAAATGTCAAATCACCTTGGCACATTGACCTATATATTGACTCATGTGGTTGTGATAGATTATGTAGAATCCATATTAATCAGAAAAGTAATTTACAAATTATAGTCACTTGACAGTCATTGTTTGCCATGCCAATCCAGTCAAAGTCTCTGATATTGTAGTAATATGAGCAAGTCTGTAGGGTTATGTGCCAGCAGCAAGCTGTTTATCTACAGCAAATACCTGTCTATCATCATAACCTGTTCATTCAACACTGAGTGGGAGGTATCTAATTTAGATTCCTCTGCTAGCTTGAGTAAATCCTTATTTGTTCTTGCACAGACCTTAAACGTAATAAAATCCTGTTATTAATTCCAAAATAGACTACCACAACGAGTATTATGTATTATAGAATGGACATAAATAAAAGCTAAAGTTGAGGAAAAAAAACCTTCACATTTTTAGGCTGACTGGATAGACAGTGTAACAGATTAATAGGATGTAATACTGTCATTTCATGTTTATTTGAACTAACTATTACATACAACCTCAAAACTGCACTCTACCTAATATGCACAGTAACAGCAAACACAGTGGGCTCTCTCAGCTTTCCAACTACTATTTAATAACTGCCTTGATGTCATTTATTAATTTAATTGAATATATGTCAATATGTGATTTAAAGAAGCTTAACCTTCAAATCAAGACTCCACCTGAGTCAATAGCCCGATGACAGTTATTGCTACTTTACTAAGCTAGGCTAGCAAGGTGTAAGTTCATTTAAATTGAAGCATTTCAATTATAGGAAACAGCTACAGATTTAAAGTTGTTTTCTGCTGTTGTTTTTTTGCTACATAGAAATGGCATAGACAAACAACATCAGATCAAAATCTGGTTTCAACAAACATTTTATTAAGTATTATAGACATTTGCCTTTTAGACAGTATAATGGTATGCTTCTGCATTAGTTACTGCCTGATTGCTGCAAAGATGTTCAGGTTTTTGGGCTATGCAAAGCTAATCTACTTATCCTACCTTCTAGCGTGTACCAAGTAATTATAATTACCAGATATTTTAGTTTGCCATAATTGATGTATTTCATTTACAGGAAACAACTTGGTAGAAAAGTAAATTTAGCTTCAGCCATCTATCTGGCTGACCAGCTGGAACTAACAAAATGTGGCTCTCTTGCTTTGACTGTTGATTGATTGTTGTTTTTTTAAAGCAATTTTCTAGATTTGTTTTTTCATTCTATGCCAAAAAAAGTCAGATTCTGGTCTTAAATTCTTGTAGAATATAAGTAGAATAAGTATAAGTATAGTTTCTGCAGTTTGGCTTTGTGTGGCGGTATAATGGTAGGCCCTATTTTTTTGCTTTGCCGTTGGCGGATTCTTCAGGAGGTTCAGTTTTTCGTTTTCCCACGTTAGCTGCTGTGTAATTATGTGGTTTGTTACGCAGATCTGGGATACAGCTGGCCAAGAGAGATTCCGAAGTGTAACGCACGCCTACTACAGAGATGCCCAGGGTGACTTTTGCTTTTCATATTTTTACTTCCTTGTGCCATGTGTGTGTTAGTGTGTGGGAATGGGTGGTGTAAGGGTGCAAGCTGACTGAGATGTGTACTTTTTAGTGTGCATAGAAAGTGTGCGTAGGTGTTGATGTGTGTGTTGCCCAAGACATTGTGCAGTAGGCCTAGCAATAAAGCGGTTCTGTTTTCTTTCACAGCGTTACTTTTGCTTTATGATATCACCAGCAAGCTGTCGTTTGACAATATCAGGGTAAGCTTATATCACATTACTTTCCTTTTCTTTTTTCTCTCTCCCTCTCTCTCTCTATCCTCTTTGTCTTCTCTTTTCATTTTCACTTCCTAAACCCTCTCAGGCTAAACACTTTTTCTGTTTACATGCAAAGTACTGTGAGGACCTCCAACATTTCCTCAAAGCCTTCTTTGAAATGACATGATGTTAATAAAGTTTGCTTCGCTACACAGTTTTCAATTTCAGTAATGACAAACAATAAACGTGTTCAAGGATAAGAGTGTCTGAGTCTCACCATGATTAATTGAGGATGGTAATAAAACACAGCTCAGGAGGAGAGTGAAATTGCAGATTTTAAGTGGTGGTATTTGTTTTGTTTATAGACTAATCTTTCTCCCCCCCCCCCCACACGCACACACACACACACACACACACACACACACACACACACACTCCTGTATCTATCTTACTTTTATACTTTCAAAGGCTTGGCTGACTGAAATACACGAGTATGCCCAGAACGATGTGGTCATCATGTTGCTCGGCAACAAGGTGAGCAGAGCTTCCTTTTTTCAAGATCAGGAGGATAACTAGTTTTATAGTTTTAACACATTCTATCTCACTCAAACAGTGAATGCTTAAGAAAATGTCTCCACTGTGCAGCACATGCATAAATGGCAAACTCTCACATGCTTATTTTAGCATTTGGGAGCGATTTGCGGTCTTAATTCTGTTTGTGTGTCTTTATTGATTTATGTTTTTGTGTGTGAGAAGAATTTCCCTGCGGCCAGTTTACAGAATCCACATCAACACATTGATTTCTCACCCTTGATGCAATGTAATTTGATCATAAAAACAGGGAAGAATACATGAATGAATCAATTAAACCATTTCCTCCACAATGCTGCTCGTGATGAAAAGAGAGAATTTCATGTCTCATTGCAGCCAGTAGTCATTGCTGATATATTTCTAAGCTCCCTCTGGTGGCTCAGACAGGACTTGCCCTTCTGCAGGGTCAGAGATGTCACACAGCAGCAGCTCAGATCATTTGCTGTGAGAGCAGCATGACTGCCGGCATCAGTCTGTGGGAGTGCTGCTCTTCTGCCAGAGGTGGAGTTTCTGACATCTCATCAGTCTAAAGGAGCTCTGGCTCAGCAGCTGGCGGCAGATAGGAGGACGTGTGGGTTGACACGATGCTGCATCACTGTAGCTAATGGCATTGTGAATCTATAACCCCATCTCTGCTGTTAATGCATTGTTTTCTCTTCACGCTGCTGCCTTGGCAGGCAGACATGGTTGCAGATAGGGTCGTGAAGAAGGAGGATGGAGAGAAGCTGGCAAAGGTAATGTATGATGGCTCCATGTGGTCATATTCTCAACAAAAGACACTGACTCCTGACTCTCACCTGTCTAATGTTTTATTTATCGTAGGAGTATGGTGTACCATTTATGGAGACCAGTGCGAAGACAGGAGTCAATGTGGAGCTGGCCTTTCTTGCTATAGCAAAGTAAGTCCTGAAGCAGCACTGATAAATATTTTATATTAGCAGTGGTTGAAATGACTAAGTGTAATGTAAAAGGTGTAGCTCAGAAAATCACCACCTGACTCTGCAGTTCTCCTCAGCTCTACAGAGCTTTTTTTTTAGCTCTTAGTTTTGGCTTCCCGCCACAAATGTGACTGTTTGGGTTCACTCAGCAGGCAGCTATTATCACTGTATTAGCTCTAAAACCCCACTGTACACTCCCTGGCCAATGTGGCACACACAGTTAGCAACTAGCTGCTGAACATAATGGAGCATTTAGCTAAATAGCCCAATAATTCACTCAGGAGTTGGTAAAACTGGAATAGAGTAATATTGGCCATACATGGTTCCAAATGAATGATGATGTAGCTTTGCTTCTGCTGGATATAATATTATAATTTTATATTATAATATTAATATTTTGTGTGTTTATAGCTTGTTGCGCCGCACTCAAGTGAAAAATAAACTAGTTAATAGTGTGTTGTTGTGTGCTGTGTATGCACAACAGGAGAGAAATCCCTGAAGAATCAAATACATGTGTTTCTTAATTGTCAGAGACATGATTGGTCAATCGGCCATGTGTCTTTTTTTTTTTTTTTTTTTTTAAAGAGGCCTTGTAGTTTTTGTTCATGTTTTGATTACAAGATGCTGGAAAGAAGCGACAGGTGGAAGGTCTGTAGAAGATTCTTTCTCTCGCCCCACCAACCACCTAAATGAGAGAAACTGACTGTGAATGAGAGAGAAACAAAACAAATACACTCAGGGATCATACAGAGAAGTCATTTGCACTTTTCTAATTTCCAAGTCAAATTGATCCCCAAAACAAATATTTTAAGCTTCAGGCTACATCGTCCTTTGAATGAGTCACACAAGGATGAATCCAATTGTGCTAAAAAAGTGCACTTTTCTCTGCTTGTAGAAAAGGCCAAACTGAGTGAGTTTCATATAAAGGGTTTGTATTTTAATCTGCGTATGT
>JAEKDQ010000877.1:102500-131944 GCA_026937815.1 Etheostoma perlongum | reverse complement strand
GATCCCAGCACAGGCGCGGCTTTACAGAAGAAATGGGTCATGTAGCATTGAGAATTAAGCCATGTCAATATAAACAACATTACTTCGTTTGTGGAGAGGCGGATCGACCTAGAGGAAAAATAGAGCCTAGAGATCTGTGAGGCTAACAGACAATAACTAGCACCGACTAGCACTGGTCACTGCTTTCTCTGAATACACAGACGGAAAAAATGTTTACTGGTAAACCTGTAAACCGCCGTATAACCGACTGGTATCTGTGGAGTTTTCCTCCCGTTACTCTGTCCTCTGGGACTGTCTCCATCTAGGAAACCAAGCTGCACGGTGCAGGAACAACTCTGACTGGCTCATGATCAGACAGTGGTTAACGGAGCGTAGATGGGCTTTTGCAAAAAAAAAAAAAATGGAGCGTTCTATGAAATGAAAAAAATTGCTTGATTATTCAAATTTGATTGTGGGAAGCCAAAATCGTGGTTTAAAATTTGATTAATTGTGCAGCTCTAATTATACGCTTCACCTCCTCGTTACTTTCCATTAGAAGCTGCTGCTCATTGGGTGAAACATATGGCGCATGCGTCTTCTCCATCTCTGCATCAGTAAATCTGTGAAGTATACCGTGGTCTATTTGAAAAGCCGTGAGCGTTCCCGCACTTATCCCGGTTATCTACACCTGGCTGGACATTCTACTTCCGTGCAACAGGCCCCTGGTCTCCGAGCCTGTTCAGATGCCGTGTAAACCTATCAACGGCTACCCACGTCGACAGATTCGCTACATATTCATAAACATTTTACTGGTCTTTTGCATGTTGCACCTCAAACTTGCCCAAAACCTTCGAACCCCACTGTATTCCCTTAAAGAAGCGACCAGGCCTCCTTTGTTGCACCATCAAAACGACTTTCTGAACTTTCCATTTTCACACAGGAACATCTGGAGATGTTCTGCTAAATGAAGTGTGGTTGGTCCAGGCTACTGTGCATGTAGCTTGTAGCTCCAGTTAATGACTTTTGGGCCTTACATTTTAGTAGTTCTTTCAGTTTGAATGCAGGAGATACTTGACACTCTGGAGTCCTATGGATTGGTCCCTCATCAGCCCTTGCATTTTCTCCATTCACACAGAAGATTTTAATCTAGTAAAAACACGGTCAACTAGAATTCACTCACATCTTCCTTTAGTTCTTCTAACCCTTGTATCATTATCTCTGCATGCCCCCCCCACACCTTCAGCAGACGGCAAACTGGCGACCAGAGCAGGAAAGAAGAGCAAGGAGGAGGTGGAAGAGGAAGAAGAGTATGTGGTGGAGAAGGTTTTGGACCGCAGAGTGGTGAAGGGAAGAGTAGAGTTTCTGCTGAAATGGAAGGGGTTCTCAGAGTAAGTATGAGTCTATAATATTAATGCTTGGTGTTCTTGGTCCTGAGATATATAATATATTTACATATTGCAAATAAGTGTCGGCATGGTATCATGCCCTCAAAGGTGAAGTTTTGGTATTTTGACACTACGTTGCAGACCCACTAAATAACCTTACAAGATAGTAATAGAAAAAAAAGGAATAATAGAATGATAATTAGAGTGAGAATAGATTGCCTAAAAACAAAGTGTGAGGAGATGTTCTTCTGTCTGCACTCACCTTTCCAGTGAGGATAACACATGGGAGCCGCAAGACAACCTGGACCTGGACCTTATCACCGAGTACATGCAGAAACACAAGGAGACGGAGGAGAAAGAAGAAGAAGGAGGGCAAGAGGAAAGGTGTCAGGGAGGAGGAGGTGAGTGAAGGAAAGGGGTAATCAGACTGAAGAGTCCCAGAAATCTAATCTCAATACTAATGAATGCACTCAGAGGCTTTACAAATGTCTTTTAGGATTTATATATTATACCGTAATTCCTCAAAGAAAAACTGGTAGTCAATTAAACTGCAGCCCTCTGATAGTGGTCGGGGGCAACACGGATAAATAAAGGCCGGGAAAAAATCAGTGAGGATAATCTCCTCGGTGCCTTTCATATAATGTGCAGTCACGTTTATCGTAATGTACATTTCTACCAGTTCAACTAGACAGATTCAACAATATATTCACACTTTGTTTTTCTGGATTATGGTTCTCATGTAAAAGTATTATTTTTAATCTAATCTAATTAAGAAACAAAGAGTGCCAACCAATCCCCTGAGTCGGAGAGGCTGATAACCCCTACAGATACTAGATCAAGTTCAACTGGGAGTCCAACACTTTCCAGCACTACCAATCCCAGACCATCCCCGGTTGTTACCGCCTGGCTCAAGGCCGCCAACAGAAAGGCCACGCAGATATATCAATCCAAACTTTATTAACACACACACAGAGCATAACCATGGTAATGCAGCAGTGGAACTTAGACACAGACATGCTGTGAACAATGCTTCTGGTTTTCTTAGCTTCACAGTGGACTGGGGCTTGATTTCAGTGCAGGGGGTCGGAGGACAAACTGTCTGCGGCTCCTAGACCCAAAAAGAACAGTTTCCCTCTCATCAGTCCCCAGAATGTTGCTCCATTTCTCCGTTGGCCAGTCAATGTGTCCTTTGGTTGTTTCCCACGCCGGTCAGGCTTTGGATGCCATTTCAAGGCATTTAAAATTATTTTGGCAGAACAGCTTATAATCTTCTGCACTTCTTTATATGTTTCCCCTCTCATATCAACTTTTTAATCAAAGTCCTCTGTTCCTCAGAGCAATGTCTGAACGAGCCATTTTGCTGAGTATTTCAGTGTGAAATGCACTATAACCAGCATGCACAACATGTTCTTCCTTCCTTCCTTAAATATGTATATATAGTATATAGATTAAATATGGGCAATCAGCTCACTAATTGAACACAACACTGCTATTATTTTGAACATGCTCCTTTCAATTACAGATTCAATTCCACAGAACGAGCAGCATGCATGTCATGACGGTTAGTTTTCTAGGACTCTACAACACTTACTAGTAAATTATTTGCTATGTAAAATATCACTTTTACCAAAAAATATGATTCATGAGTTTAGTGATGCTATTATTTTGAACACAACTGTACATCAAAGCTATTTTTTAAACATCCATGACCACGACATATGCGCCTGTGTTTGTCAGAGGATCAGTGATGCTCAGCAGTTTTATTCCAGAGCACAGCAGAAAGCTCTGAGCTTCAGAAATGCTTGAGGAAATGGAGCTTGTGTGGACAATACCACATTACAGTACCATATTACTTACTTACACAATACTGCTGGCTATACAAGTTTGATTTAGCAAAAACGACAACCTAAAACAAAATGTCAACTGGTGCCCCCTCATTGTTAATGCCTATCAGGGACAATGGTTCCAATTTACTTTACTGGAGCTGTTCCAGCAACATGAAGACAACACGGTAACCCCCCCTACAGATACCAGTGAAAGCTAAACATCATTTACAATTTTCCCAGTACTAAAATCCCAGATAATCCCCATTTGTTACCGGCTGGCTAAAGGCTGGCAACAAAATGGAGGCCACACAAATTGATCAAAAAGTAGTTTATATTATTCCCCATATATTTCCCATAATGCAACTCCATAATAGTGATGTTTGGCAGATAATTAAGAAAAATGTCGTCAGTCAAACAATGTTCCATAGACATGCTCTAAGTGTTGTTTCTAGTTTAAGATAGAGCTCTACAGCATGGCACCTCACTAACTCACTCTCTTGGTTTTTCTGTCTGTTGATAGAAACGGAGAGGAAGAGGAGTCAAATGTCACCGCTGTCAGCACTGTGACAAATCCTTCACAACATCAGGATATTTAAAGATTCATCAGAGAGTTCACACTGGAGAGAAACCTTACAGCTGTGATCAATGTGGGGCAGCTTTCACACTACAGAGTGCCCTGAAAGACATCAATGCATTCACACTGGAGAGAAGCCATACAGCTGCACTGTGACAGTGTGATCAATGTGGGGAAACCTTTTCTCAATCATAGTGCCTTTTTTCTCAAAGACACCAGCGCATTCACACTGGAGAGAAGCCGTACAGCTGGTGTGAACAATGTGGGGAAACCTTTTCTCATAGTGGTAGCCTTAAAACTCACCAGCGCATTCACACTGGAGAGAAGCCGTACTGGTGTGAACAATGTGGGGAAACCTTTTCTCATAGTGGTAGCCTTAAAACTCACCAGCGCATTCACACTGGAGAGAAGCCGTACAGGTGTGAACAATGTGGGGAAACCTTTTCTCATAGTGGTACCTTAAAACTCACCAGCATTCACACTGGAGAGAAGCCGTACTGGTGTGAACAATGTGGGAAACCTTTTCTCATAGTGGTAACCTTAAAAAGACACCAGCGCATTCACACTGCCTCCTTGTGAACATGTTTCAGAGCCAAGCTGTTTCCTCCTACTCCTTATGCCCTGATAGCTGTGTTGTTATATTCTGATCTTCTCTCCACATTGAAGGCTGACCAGCAGTAACTTTATCTTCTGATCAACATGTATGTTATTGTGGATCAGCTGGACTGTTTTCTGCCTTTCCTCAGAACCCTTTACCATTTAGGCACCAGAATCGGTGCCTGAACCCATCCTTTTAAAAATACATTTTTTAAATGTATATATTAAAAAAAAAAAAAAAAGGAGCACAAAAAGACATTCAGTCAGCAACATTTAAGAACGGCTTGTTTATTGCTATATAGTCCAAATTAAATGAAAAAAATGTAATAACAATAATGTATTTCTCCAGTAAATTGCTGCTAAATAACAAAAAACAACCTCTAGGTTTCGGTACTAACCACAGTGTACCCACCGTGGGAAGGAGAAGGCCCAAAGGAGAAACATTAAGACGTTTAAAGATGTTTTTGGTTGGAAAACGTAGACATGTTTGAAACATTTTTTTATTTTGTTATTTTGTAAAACTTTCTTCTCCTCTCTAGAAACTGTTGGGATTTAAAATTTTATATGTGCTTAAACATTGTGTGTGATTTGCTTTATACATTCAAGCTAAACGGTAAAAGCATTATTTCAACATAAATGAAGACATGTGGGTCATGCAATAAGTTTGTTGTTATAAGTATATAGTTTGTTGTTTGTTACATTAAGTTGTTTTGCAATACTTTTGTTTTATAATATAAGATGTTCTGGTACATTTTGTTATAACCCAGCTCTAAAATGTGTTAGAAGTTGAATTGATGATGTTAGAGACATCCTGTCTCTGGTTTCAGTCCCCTTTATGGCCCTACTGCTCTGTTGAACCCAGTCTCTGAGGGTCATAAACCCTCAGTCACATCCCAACTAAAGATAAGGAATAAGCACAAGACCCCACCCTTGTTGTGTATAATACTGGGGGTCTGAGGCAAAGAGTCAGACAAAGGAAGGGGAGAGCTGCGACAGCTTGATCCAGGTAACTTTGTCTCTAGGATATCCTATGTAATAAAATGGATTCACATTTCAACATCTGAGATTTTGACTGCTAATTGAATGAACCCTGAGAATGGAGCAAGATTTAACTTTTGGCTCAACGTGGGGCTCGAGGAAGGCACGGATTTTCATTGTTGAAATTTGCGTCACCACATTCAGCCCGGCACTAAGGAAAGGTAAAGAACCTGTTAATTTTGCGCAAATTTGGAATGTACAAAATCTGAATGTTTTGTATCCTAGTTGCTAAAATTTTTTCCAACTTTTGATAAGATGTTGAAAAAAAGTTTTAAATTTTAATGTGTAACATATATTTTAAGTTTAAAAACGTAGTATTGCAAAAATGTGGAATACGAAGATAGTTACAGGAATTCCCTCTTGATAAATTTCATTACAAAGTAAACATAAGGCACCCTAATGTTTTAAATAAACAGACTGATTGTATTCATTGTATTTAAAGAGGGAATACATGAAGATGTAGTTTCCTAAAAAAGGACGTGAAATTTCTTTAATAGAAATGAAGGTACAATATATTTTCAGATGAAAGGTTGTATTTAAACTGGATACATGAAGGTGTTCTTACTGAAAGTTTCTAAATTGATGATGTCATACAAAAATCAGAAATAGAAACAAAGTCTGGTGAATCAGATGAAAGGTTGTATTTCAAACAAAATATACATGAAGGTGTATTGAATTGTTTTAAATTGGATTTAGAAACGAAGTGTGAAAATGAATAAAAATTATAAAAAAGGGGAATAATGGCGGAGGCTAATAAAAGGAGGAAGGTCTGTTGTTGGAATCAGACCAAAAGCCAAAAACCATGGTAACATTGAAACAAAAAATCGTGAGCATCAAAAGACCAGGATGTAATATAAAACCAGCACAAATTACAATTTAGATCCTGTAGTATGTAAAAATACCCAACAAATACTGAGAAGCCACGCATGGTTTGATATGTCCACTGTGGGACGGAAAGACTAAATTTCACAAGATGATATAACAAATTAGGGATGTGATGCAGCATTTTGAAAAAGACAGAGGGTCTCAATTAAAAAATTGAGAAATAAAAATAATGAAGGTAGAAGGTAAACATGTGTTCTCCACTGTCATTTAAATAAGCAGCACTTTTTAGCATCAGGGACACCGGACATAAGATGTTCGTACAAGGTTGATAAAACACAGAGACAGAAAATAAATCAGATTTATAAAAGCACATATAGCACATCTGTATGTTGAATTTAACCAGCAGTAAAAATGACACAATTACTTAAAATAATGTTTGAGGGAAGAAAAGTAAGCATGCCCCATTGTTACTCTACACGTCAGGTTGAGAACAATTATGGGTACTTGATATATGTTTTATGTATGTTTTGTCCCTGTTTTTGTTGTATGTCTGCAGTTAAATAATTTATTTTGAAATTATCAATATGTCCTACAGTAAGGCTGAGAAAAGTCCAACTTTAAATAAAGACTTGAACTGTGTAGTTTAATTTTTGGTTGCTGTTAATGATATACATTTAGCTTTAAGTGAGGGAAAATTTGGTTTAAAAACAAAAACAAAGAGATAAAAGTAGTCAATCCAATGAACACCATCTTATACAACAGAAGTTTTAAGAGTATGGGACTTAAGGGTTTTGCAGTGAAATTTAATGTCAGTAGAGAAAATAATGGAGAAATGTTTATTTTAACATTCTGTGTTAACATGAGTTGAAGGGAAGGAAGGGGACACAGGGTGCTGCACCAGCAGGCAGCCCTTGACCCTTCCAGAGGAGTTGTAAAAACACAGATAAGGAGAAAGATTTGGTCTGGCATGTAACGGTATTAACCAAATGCCTATATTATAAATTTTGAAATAAGTACCTTTTTCCGTGAAATTTTTGAAAAATCACAGTTAGGGGACCATTTATTTGAATTGGTGCTTTGGTTCACTTAGGTTAGAAAAAATGTTGTTTAAAATTCCGTCTTGACCTACTTGAAAATTTTAGGGGGAATTGGTTGCTTAGTTTGGAATTGCCAAAACTTTTGAAATCCAATCAATTTTCTGTTAATATGACCCTTCACTGTGACAAATTAATGTCATTTAAGAGGCTGGGTCATGACCGAGGAGAACGATCAGTTATTTCAAAACATGATTTCCTCAAGAGAATTAGCATAAAAAACTTTAAGCCTTAGAGTAGATAGGGTGAAGATTTTGCTCAGTCATTAGGTAACAAACTACTCACTAAAACCACATTTGTTGCAACCTAAAAATGGAAATGCCTCATACATTAAAAACCTATCCAAGCTGATTTGAGATTCATCTGATGTGGTGGGAGCATTCAGTGAAGCTCCCTTTTTTATTGAGGGTCTTGTGATTCTTTTCTTTTCTGTTTTGACTTTTTGTTTTGTTGCAGTGGGGGAGGGAGACATGGAGCGGATTGGTCAATTTTGGAATTGTGGTAGTGCCAGTGTTGTATGTTTGTATCGCAGTCTTGCCCAAGAGGACAAAAAGGGAGCTGAGTTTGAAGGGTCCCCATTACCGGAAAAGTGGTTGTTCTGTGGACTTTGTCCAAACCTATGGTCATGGGCCTCTACTGGTTTGGCTGGATCCCCATGAAAAGTGGAAAATGAACGATAGATCCAGGGTACAAGCGGCTTTAAATGGGTGTGGATGGAGGGTGGATCCCATACAGTTTGTAAAGAGTAAGCACACGTCAGCCCTGAAACTCAGATATCGAACATTACATTTTTGGGGTCACCGTTTTGCATCATTGAACAAATAGCAAACAAACATGTCATAGGGGTTAAACATGTTAAAAGAATGCCTCCTCATTTTGGAAAATTACATTGTTTTACATTTGCACATTTTGTTGGGAAATCCAATGTATAAGGGAAGTACCCAGGACTTCCAGGTTAAAAGGATCATTATATCTGTTTTGTTGACAGTAACCTGGGACTGAGATCATCCCTGTTGGGATTTAAAATTTATATATGTGCTTAAACATTGGGGTGATGCTTAACATTCAAGCTGGGATTTCAACATAAAAACATGTGGGTCATGCAATAAGCTTTTTTATAAGTATATAGTTTGTTGTTTGTTACACCGGAGTTGCCCCGCAAAATATAAGATGTTCTGGTACATTTGTTATAACCAGCTAACCAATTTGATGGATGGATGATGAAATCCATGGTCCAGTAAAGTTATTAGGGCCACTGCTCTGTTGTTCTCTGTTGTCATAGTCCTAATTTTCACTAAAAGTCAGGTGGGCACAAGGTGACCACAATTCTTTTAATACTGGGGGTCAGGGCAATTCTTCCTCATTAGCGCGACCTCACACTGAACCAGGATAACACTGTTTAAGGACCATTATGTAATAAAATGGATTCACAACATCTGAGATTTTGACAGTGAATGTACCCTTTGGAAAGATTGAACTGGGTCATAAACACTGTGTTTTGCTGACAGAAAGTCAGTGTAATTTTCATTTTACGAAGTCTTTTTTTATTTTTCTAAACATATTGGCAAAAACCCTAACCTAACTTTGACATTTTAAAAAAATTCAATATGTGTAAATGTCTTGCAATGCTAACATACTAGGTCCAAATTTTACCAATGCAAATTGCACAACAGATCATGTTTTCTACTTATGGACTGTATACATAATTTTGTCTAATTTATGTATGCACAAATTGTTATATAAAAGTGATTAACACTGTAATATTATCTACTTAAAAACCAGATCTGTTTGCCGCAACTGAATTAAACCCAGCCAATGGTCATCCATGGAGATTTATTCTTTGGAAAGAAAGGTGATTATTCTGTGACAATATTGATCGATGATCCCCAGAGAGAACCTTTAGTTAAGAGTAAGATCCTTTCGGCTTGTAAATAATCACTACTTTAAAAGTTACATGAAAGTCAAAAATAAATTTGTAAAAGCGTCTGCATGCACATCTGTATGTAATATTCCGTTTATAAATCACATATTACCTAACAAGTGTACATATGTGAATAAGCCTCTTATTTTCTCCTCTACACGCATGTGTTGATATTTAAAGGATAACTTGTGTATATTTCAACCTGGACTCTATCCCGCCCGTGGTTCTGTGAATGCAGTAGCATTTTGAAATACATTCTTTGAGGGGCAGGAAAACAAAAAAATAAAGACTTCCGAACTGGAGTGATGTGAACATTGAGTTAATATATACATTTATCATAACTTAAACCATAATTTCATACAATAATAACTCAAGAAATGTACTCACGATATGAACACATATACACACACACACACTTACTTTCTACATTTTCAGGATTTTAAATCTTAAAATAATGTTTGAGAAAAAAAGTTCAGTTATTGTTATTACTACACACGTCAGGTTGATTTAATTATGTATACTCTATATTATATATTTTGTAGTTTTTCTTTGTTTTTTGTAACAGTTAAATAATTTATTTTGAATGTGTTCAGTGTTACAGTAAAAATAAAGTTTTTAAAAATATCTTGACCTACTTTAATTCTATTGGTTGCTGTTAACTTCCCCGTCCAATCAGCTGTTAAGTGAGGGCAAAGGGGCGGGACTCCGTTGACGAGGAGAACGACCGTTATCCGTGATGATGAAGAGAATTAGTTATCTTTACTCGCTGATTAGCTGCACTCACTGAACCGGACAGAAGGTAAACATACATTTAAAAACATCTGTAAACATAATAAGTACCTTGGGGTCTTGTTTTTTAACCATGGTTTTACATTGGTCAGTAGAATCGGAGCAGCCATGCGTATTACTTCCAGGAAGCCGCACAGTTGTTCACAAAAGAGAGCTGAGCCAGAAGTGAAAGTTTATCTACCGGGTTTTTTGTTCCTACCCTCACCTATGGTCATGAAGGCTGGGTCATGACCGAAAGACATTCCGTGTATCCAGTTGTAAAAAGAGCTTAAAATGGTTTCCTCAGGAGGGTGGCATGGCGTCATCCCTTAGAGATAGGGTGGAAAGGCTGGTCATCCTCCCTTAGAGAGGAGGAGCTCAGATGAGCCGCTGCTCCTTCATGTCGAAATGAGCCAGTTGAGGTGGTTCGGGCATCTGGTAAGGATGCCTCCTTGGGCGCCTCCCTAAGGAGGTGTTCCAGGCACGTCCAGCTGGGAGGAGGCCTCGGGAAGACCCAGGACTAGGTGGAGAGATTATATCTCCAACCTGGCCTGGGAACGCCTCGGGATCCCCCAGTCAGGGCTGGTTGATGTGGCTCCGGAAAGGGAAGTTTGGGGTCCCTTACCGGAGCTGCTGCCCCGCGACCCGATACCGGATAAGCGGATGAAGATGGATGGATGGATGGATGGATGGATCCATACAGTTTGTAAAAGTTATAATACCAACGGCTGTTAGCATTGTTAGCAGTTAGTATAGCACAAGCTAAAGTCAGTGTGGAGGGTGACCAAATTTGTCAAATTCTTCCTCATTAGTTTAACACTAGAACCCCAACACTTTTAAAGAGTACCATTTCCTTTAAATCAGACCCCTGACAGTGAATGTATCCTTTTGTCATCATTGATGGGTCATAAACACTCATCTGCCTCTATCTCAATAACAATTCTTTTCATTTTTCAAACAGTAACTAAACCCCTAACCAACATTTTTTTACCTGAAAACCAATGTATGTGAGTGTCAAGTAATGTTATTGTTGGATTCAGGTCCAAATTTTGACCAATGCAAAGGTGCATAACAGATTGCTTTCTACTACCTGGGGCCTGTTGCACGAAACCAGGATAAGGGATTAAGCCGGGATATTCAAGTTATCCTGGATGAATTTATTTGATTCAAGTTTACACGAAACCAGATTGAATTAAACCCAGCCAAGTAACCATGGAGATTTATTCTTTGCGGCTACCTGGTCAGCAGGCTAACAGCCAGGCAACTAAATCTCAAACCCCCTACCCTACCCCTTTCGTTTTTTTTTTTGCGCCTAAATAATTGATTTAAAAGGGGGTACGACAGTCTTGTTTTGTGGTCTATACAGTCCTGTGCATATGTACTTTCGCAACCATGTTCCTAACTGAAACTTTTTTTGTGGTCTAAAAATCGCTATATACTTGCAATGCTAACAAACTTTTAAAATCGCTAATGCTAACGCTAACGCGTTGATTTGCACAACAGTCCCGCATTTCTCTGCCTTGAATGGACTGTATACATCGCATAGATTGCATATATATATATATATATTAATATTAACGGTCTATGATACATAGCTACGTGCTTTACATATACCGCTCTGTATCACACAGGAGGACACAGCAGCTGATCCACTTTCGGGCTGAAAATGAGCAGAAGTTTCCTAATTCATATGTTCATGCTGTACCCATTCATTATTGCATTTGTACTGTATTATTGTAATCATTTGTAATTAATTCCTGTTCATGCACTTGTATATTGTTGTTGGTTTTGATATGGGACACTGATGAAAATGGGAGGCCAACAGGCATCAGATTGGTCTGAAATATCAGAACAGCTGTAGTTAATTTGTTTGTTTGTGGTCTTGTGTGTTTTTTTTTTTAGTTTTACACATATGACTCGTCAACTCTTTCAACAAGGCGTTAGAAGTACACCTGCTGCTTTATCGTGCTGGTCTTCATATGTTAAAGAGATGTGTTGGGAAAAGGTTTGGCTACTGCCGAAGTTTTTCTTACCCAACAAAGTTAAGGAGATATCTTTCAAAATGCTCCACAGATTCTACCCAACTAACCATTATCTGCAGAAAATGAAAAAAAGACATTAATATCCTCTTCCTGCTTCTGGCGAAACAGTCGTGTTTTTCCTCCTCTCCCCTCTTATCTCAGCTTGGCTCCTTCCCTGTCTGTCTAGCTTGTCTTGTGAAACTTTTCTCATTTTCTCTTTGTTCCCTGCCTGCTGTTTTCCTGAAATATTCAACATGGAATTGATCAACTGGTCGTTGAGTGTGTGTATTTTTTTAGTTTATACATATGAAGCCTTTTTATGTGTGTGACATGTTAGTTATGGTTCTAATAGCTGATAATAGTTCTGTAACATCATTTTATGTAATATTGTTTTGCCTGTTATGTTTAATTTATGGCAATAAAGACAGATTTTTGTTAACAAAATGTTTTTCTGAAACATCAATGACATTCAAAAACGTGTGATAACTAAAACAGATATACAACACACCATGTATACAGGGTGTATATGTATGTATACATGATACATGTGTATGCACATGTATTGCATCTTGGAAGTTTGTGATCAATACTGTATGGTGATGTAACCAAGTTGACCCATTTCATAGGGGTATGTTTTCATTCCTGATTTTTTCAAAATTTCAAGGGCCATGGATACTGGGGCAATACTGGCCTCACTGGATTCTGAAATTGGGGTAGGGGTAAGATGGAGAAAAAAGGGATTCTGTAGATGAGCTAACGAGATTAATCCTGGAAAATCATGTCAAATCAGTGGCCGTCTGATCCGAAATAAACGTGTTTAACAGTTATTCAGCTATTGACAAGATTTTTTCACCTAAACATGCTTCACATGGGGGATGCCGTCATGTCCGAGCGGAACATTCCTGCAGGCTATTGATTTCCTGGGAGAATTGGCAAGCCTTTGGGCCTGACTGTGGAAGACCCCATTTGGATAATTGGAATGCCCCTTCACCTGAGCAGGAGTTGGGGTCTCAGTTGGACATTCTATCTCATCCTTTGCACTGGCTTTTCTCTTCAAGGACACATGATGAACTGAACTTTTAACAACATAGACAGTTTGGCCTCTGCATATTCACACTGACACAACTCCACACTCACACACACACCATACACTCCCTCCCCATCCCCCCGTATCCGGACTGCCTCGATTTTCAAGGTTTCTCACTCCCTCCCAAGCCACCTCAAAAATTCCTTCATGTGTCCACATGAACTGTGTTTGTCTTGTGTATCAAGTGTTATGTTGTGTACTGTATACCATATTGCTGTCTGCATAAATCCTTTCTTTTCAGAGAAACTGCGTGTGTTTGACGGCGCGCTTTAAATAGCAGCGGCTCGGGAGGCATACTCTAACCGGTATTTTGTTGCATTGTACCTGTACATGTATAATGACAATAAACTCCATCTATCTATCTATCAATATCAGCTGTACTTTTTGTGGAGAACTAAATGAAACACTGGTATATTTATTTTGGTCTTGCCAATGTACCAAGAAACTATGGAGCAGATTATCACATTTTATTGCTCTTCATATTTACCCACAATTTACATTACATTTGTAAATTGTATTGTTTGGATTCACTCAACATGATAGAGAGCTTTATTCAGAGTATTACACCACGATAAATCTAATTATTATTTTAACCAATTTTATTTACATAAATAAAAAGTTTTTGAAAAAAGAAGCCAAGCTTTTTTGAGCTGGCTGCCAATATTAAACAATACATTCTTTCCATTTACAAACAAAAAGCTGGGTGACTGAGAACCTACTATATCATGACATAGTTGAGTTACCATATTATTATTTCTGTGTGAAATTATACTAAACATTGGGTTATAAAGTCAGGATGGCTGAGCGGTCCAAGGCGCTGCGTTCAGGTCACAGTCTCCACTGGAGGCGTGGGTTCGAGTCCCACTTCTGACATGAAGTGTTTCCCTCTAAAGCTAATGACTGAAATGTGATATTTGGAAAAAAAGAACTTAGTAGTTCTTTACATTTTAGTGGACATGAATTTGCGCAAGATACTGAATTGTAAGTACAGCCGCACCTTTTGTGACCATCTGCATTAGTAGTAATATGATGATACCTTTAATAATTTAATATGATATGAAAAATAATACTGTAATATCATAAATCATAATTCTATAATAATTTAATATGATATTAATACAGTGTTTACAGGACATTAAGGCTTGGATGTCCTTAAATTTTCTAAATTTTAATGAAAAAAAGACAGAAGTCATGGTCTTTGGTGGCACTTCTCTGACCTCTTCCCAAGTTGATTTGGGTTCTTTGGCGCAGTATCGCAAGCCAATTGTAAAAAAAATGTGGGTGTAAAAGTGGACTCGGACCTTAAATTTGACAGCCAGATTAAAGCTGTGGTGAAGTCTAGCTTTTTCCAGTTAAGGCAGCTAGCAAAAATCAAACCAGTCCTTCAGAGACAACACTTTGAGATAGTAATCTACGCCGTTCTGACCACACGGCTGGATTACTGTAATGCACTTTATATGGGGGGCTAGTGGCTCCTCCATTGCTCGTCTTCAGCTTGTACAAAATGCTGCTGCACGTCTTTTAACAGGCGCAAGCAAGTATGAGCACATTTGACCTATTTTAGCTTCACTCCACTGGCTGCCTGTCCATTTTAGGATTCATTTTAAAATTCTTTTATTTGCTTTTAAAGCCTTGAATTGCCTCGCCCCACCTTACCTCTCTGAGCTGCTGCACCTACACCCCCAGCCCGATCTCTCAGGTCAGCTAACCAGCTGCTCCTAAAGCTAAACTTAAGCCCAAAGCGTTTGGCTTAAAACTTTGGAATGGGGCCTCTGCACATCAGACAGGCCTCCTCTGTTTCATTTTTAAAACTCTTTTCTTTGGCTTTTTAACACCAGGTAGAGTGATGATCGTATGTGTATACCTTTTATATGCTTTTTTTTTATTGTTTTTATTTTATTGTACCTTATATGTGTGTGTATGTATGTATGTATATATATTTTTTATTATTGTGCTTTTACTGTGTTATCTATTTATTCTGTATTATCTTTTTGTGCAGCACTTTGGAAACCTTGCGTTTGTTAAAATTGTGCTATATAAATATAATATATATAATAATAATAATGGATTGGATTGGATATGAATAATAATGCTATAATAACATAAATAATAATCAAATAATAATATGATATGACATAAATTAAACTATAATAATATAATATAAATACTAATGTGATATAAATAATAATACTGATTAGGGATGAGCGAGTACAGCATTATCTGTATCTGTATCTGTATCTGTTTACCACATGAATTATCTGTATCCGTATCTGTACTGGACTGGGCGGGCCTAACCCGAAGTGGACAGAATTTAACCCGGACGGGGTTGGGTTGTCTTGAAATGGGCGGGGCTTTAACCGTATGTTATTTTAAGCATGCAATTGATATGGGTTGATCAGAAATTGTTATATTTATTGCTGATTAGAAAACTATTTACAAGATCAGTGGTGTTGTCATGGTAACAAACAATAATTTTGCAACAATAAATACAATGCAGTTGCAATTATTAAGTAAAATGTAATGAACAAGAGTTTTCATACTCAATATAACTTTCTTTTTTTAACTTATTTTTCTATGATCACTGTGATCATTGTTTTTGGTTCTTTTTTTATTTTCGCAAGAGTTACAGAGAGAGAGAGAGAGAAAAAAGGGAGAGAGGGGGCGGGGGGTTTGGAATGTGTGTGTGTGTGTGTATCTTAATTTGTAATATTATTTATTTCTACCGCAACTGCCTTTTATTTGTTTTATAAAACACAGCAATAAAGTTTCAGACACTCAAAAAAACTGGTTAGAACCAGCAGGCAGTTTAAAAAAAACCAAAAAAACTCAGACGGCAGAGATGCAACGCGAGTTGCATTTTACCAAGCACTATACCCCATGGTTACCAGAAGTCTCCTGGTTACTATGTACTAGTTCGAACCGAAGTTAAAAACAAACCTGAAGCTGAAGAATCATGCTTTGTAGCATTACAACAAAGCATCTGTTGCTGCAAGTGTCTGAGGTGAAATGTCTCAATTTCCTGCTGAGGAGTAAACTTAATGACATGTCAAGTTTACTTAGGCGTAATACTATAAATATACTACATTTAAAGTGCTTGTTGTGCTGTCTGATAGTCTGAGGCAGAAAAGAGACAGCATACCTCTTAGTTTGTGTCACATGCGCTCTACCACTGAACAACATCCCTGAAGATTTTCAGATTTTTTACTTTTTTCTGAGATAGACTAATACTTATCTTTATTAATCCTTTTGGGATGACTCACCACAAAGAAATTGAAATATTACGGAATAAAAAGAAGAAAATTGGGTAAAACATGTAATGTTAATGTTGTATATGGCTTCAAAACCTGTAAATGTAACTGCGGTGGCTGGAAATCAAACCTGGGCAAAATGATTGCACTGCTATGGTATAAATCATAGTCGAAAAGTAACACACCTGTTGCCTTTCTGCTGCTTTCTGCTCTGTTGATAAACTTTTCAATTGGTTAGTAGTAGTTACCAGACACGGGCAAAGTGCAAATCATAGTGCACTGCCTGTGTCTGTGGTTCCTCGTGGAGGCAGCTTGATTGATTGATATGCTCCCTTATTTGTACCATAACAGAGATCTAATATTTTATCAAATCAGGTTGGGCAAGTAACCTTTCTGGCTAATCTTCACAAATAAAGCAAGTAACCACACAATGAAAAGTACTGCGATGGCTGGGAATCAAACCCAGGTCTGCTTTGAAGGCAGCTATGCTCACCACTATACCACCATCACTGGACAGCACAATGTTCACTGAAATCTTGTAACACATCTGGGCATTGAGACTCAAAATGTGCTCTATCACTGAGCTACAGCCCCTGAAGATTTTCAGATTTTTTAGACTTTTTGTGAGATCACTGAATAAGAGAAGAAACCTGGGTGGAATATGTAATGTTAATGTTGTATATGGTTTCAAAACCTGGTGGTGGCTGGAAATCAAACCATGGCAAAATGCTTGCACTGCTATTGTATAAATCAAAGTTAAAAAAGTAACATCACTCAAAGAAAGCTACTGCGATGGCTCGAATCCAACACCGGTCAACTGCTTGGAAGGTAGCTATGCTGACAACTATACCACCATCACTGGCAATGCATCCCTGCAAATTTTGCATCATATGTGGTCATTGAGACTGATTTTTGCATTAATTACCATGAATGCAAGGAGATTGCCTTTTAATACTTTTGTCTTTCAGAATAAGAGCTTTTGCTGCTCTTTTACAGTCAGGACAATAAAATTTAATGGAGATGTTTAACCCAGGGCCTCATACCTGCAAAGCATGCGCTCTACCACTGAGCTACATCCCCCTGAAAGTTTTCTGATTTTTTTACTTTTTTGAGATCATGAATAAGAGAAGAAACCTGGGTGAAATATGTAATATTTATGTTTTATATGGTTTCAAAACATGGCGGTGGCTGGAAATTGAACCTTGGCAAAATGAACTTGCACTGCCATGGTACAAATCTAGTCAAAAAGTAACACATCTGTTGCCTTTCTGCTGGACAATACAACACTCACTGCAAATCTTGTAACACATCTGGGCATTGAGAAATGCATTGGTGGAGACGGGTGGCTTCCAGTACCTATGAGATAATACAATATTGTTCATGAAGCCACAAACTATGTAGGGTGTTGTTTTAATGCCCCGGGTCCCTAACAGGGAGTATACCTCCTTCAATGTTCAGTTAGTTTTCTGATTGGTTAAGATTTCTGTGGGGACCCCTACCCGGAAGAATGTTGAAGTAAACTATTGGCCACTTGTCTAGCCTTCATGTTTCTGGGGAAAGCCTCTGGGTGACGTGTTGTTTAATCACAAATCACTAAGATGTAGCGGTGACCTGCCCTACTCCTCTCTCCTACAGAGTTTCCCTTCGGCAAAGCAAGAATAAGGCAACTCGTCAACTCTTTCAACAAGACGTTAGAAGTACACCTGCTGCTTTATCGTGCTGGTCTTCATATGTTAAAGAGATTTGTTGGGAAAAGGTTTGGCTACTGCCGCACAAGTTTTTCTTAACCAACAAAGTTAAGGAGATATCTTTCAAAATGCTCCACAGATTCTACCCAACTAACCATTATCTGCAGAAAATGAAAAAAGACATTAATATCAGCTGTACTTTTTGTGGAGAACTAAATGAAACACTGGTATTTTATTTTGGTCTTGCCAATATACCAAGAAACTATGGAGCAGATTATCACATTTTATTGCTCTTCATATTTACCCTCAATTTACATTACATTGGGAAATTGTATTGTTTGGATTCACTCAACATGATAGAGAGCTTTATTCAGAGTATTACACCACGATAAATCTAATTATTATTTTAACCAAATTTTATTTACATAAATCGAAGTTTTTGAAAAAGAAGCCAAGCTTTTTTGAGCTGGCTGCCAATATTAAACAATACATTCTTTCCATTTACAAACAAAAAGCTGGGTGACTGAGAACCTACTATATCATGACATAGTTGAGTTACCATATTATTATTTCTGTGTGAGATTATACTAAACATTAGGTTTCAGTCAGGATGGCCGAGCGGTCCAAGGCGCTGCGTTCAGGTCCCGCAGTCTCCACTGGAGGCGTGGGTTTGAATCCCACTTCTGACATGTGTTTCCCTCTAAAGCTAATGACTGAAATGTGATATTTGGAAAAAAGAACTTAGCAGTTCTTTACATTTTAGTGGACATGAATTTGCGCAAGATACTGAATTGCAAGTACAGCCGCACCTTTTGTGACCATCTGCATTATCAACCCACGTAACCTTTCCATGTGTACACAGTAGACCTATCTACTGCTGTATTCATTTTTGTGGCAAGTCCTTTAAAACCTTTTCTTGACTTGCCTTTTTCCACATCCTGTGTCAACGCTTAGTTTACTAAATGACTTAAGTGAGCCAGTAAATGCTGCATTTTCATCAAATCTTCTTTCTGATTGTTGTGTGAATAAGTGTTGATATTATGAAAGAAGGTACCTTGCAAACCCATGTTGTCTTTCAGAACAGTGGTTCCATGGTGTAATGGTTAGCACTCTGGACTTTGAATCCAGTGATCTGAGTTCAAGTCTCGGTGGAACCTGGTTTTAAGCCAGAGATCTGTTTAAATGAAAAAATTCTACACTGTCCACATGTAGTTTAAAGTAGGCTAACGGGTAAAATATTCTTGGACATTGGACTGAAAACAGTATGTTGGTGGGGGCATGTTGAGCAGTCATGTTCTTTATGTTAACTTAAAGGAGCTCCAGATTTGGACTCAGTTGAACATATTGAAGATATTTCCACAATGTTGACCCAAATCTCAGTCTATTTCCCATCTGGTAGGGACATTTCTGGACACAGGTGGACATCTTGGACAGAAACCTTGGTGGATCTTGATTCCCATATTGTATTTAGCCTGCATTGCACATTTCACAGAGTGGTAAGATGCCTTCACATCCCGTATGTATTGCCATTGTCAAGCACATTGCTACACTGGTGACTTTCTTCCATGTCCCCATAAACACCCATATATTTGGACTGGCAATTGGGAAACCTTCCTTTGATAACTATAACCTGGATGACTGAGAACCTACTATATCATGACATAGTTGAGTTACCATATTATTATTTCTGTGAGAGATCATACTAAACATTGGGTCATTCAGTCAGGATGGCCGAGCGGTCCAAGGTGCTGACAGGGCGCCGTCTCCACTGGAGGCTTTGTTTCCCATTTCTGACATGGAGTGTTTGGCTGAGATAATGACTGATATTTGGAAAAAAAACTTAGTAATTCTTTAAATTTTAGTGGACATGAATTTGCGCAAGATACTGAATTGCAAGTACAGCCACACCTTTTGTGACCATCTGCATTAGTAGTAATATGTTGATACCTTTAATAATTTTAATATGATATGAAAAATAATACTGTAATATCATAAATCATAATTATATAATAATTTAATATGATATGAATAATAATGTATAATAACATAAATAATAATCAAATAATAATATGATATGATATAAATTAAACTATAATAATATAATATAAATAATAATGTGATATAAATAATAATACTGATACTGAGTGTTCAGTTTATGGGCCAAATGTCTTTATAAGCGTATTTATTTGTGTTGAAGTGTGTATTTGTGTTGTAGTGTGTGTTGTAGAGTGTTGTAGTGTGTATATGTGTTGTAGTGTGTATATGTGTTGTAGTGTGTATATTGTGTTGTAGTGTGTATATGTGTTGTAGTGTTTATTTGTGTTGTATATGTGTTGTAGTGTGTATATGTGTTGTAGTGTGTATATTGTGTTGTAGTGTGTATTTGTGTTGTAGTGTGTATATGTGTTGTAGTGTTGTAGTGTGTATATGTGTTGTAGTGTGTATATGTGTTGTAGTGTGTATTTGTTTGTAGTGTGTATATGTGTGTTGTAGTGTGTATTTGTGTTGCAGGCTGTGTAGTTGTGTTGTAGTTGTATACTGTATGTATTGTGTGTTGTATGAGTTGTAGTGTGGTGTTGCAGGGTGTGTATTTGTGTTGTGTGTGTATTTGTGTTGCAAGGTGTGTAGTTGTTTTGTAGAATGTGTAAATGCATTGTAGTGTGTATTTGTGTTGCAGGGTGTGTATTTTTGTTGTAGTGTGTGTGTATTTGTGTTGTAGAGGGTGTGTGGTTGTGTTGTAGAGTGTGTGTATCTGTGTTGTAGAGTGTGTGTATTTGTGTTGTAGTGTTTATTTGTGTTGTAGGGTGTATATATTTGTGTTGTAGAGTGTGTGTATATGTGTTGTAGTGTGTGTTGCAGAGTATATATTTGTGTTGTAGAGTGTGTGTTTTGTGTTGTAGAGTGTGTGTGTATTTGTGTTGTAGTGTTTATTTGTTGTTGCAGTGGTATGTATTTGTGTTGTAGAGTGTGTGGTTGTGTTGTAGAGTGTGTGTGTATTTGTGTTGTAGTGTTTATTTGTGTTGTAATGTATTTATGTTGTAGAGTGTGTGTATTTGTGTTGTAGTGTGTGTGTATTTGTGTTGTAGTGTTTATTTGTGTTGCAGGGTATTTGTGTTGTAGTGTGTGTTGTGTTGTAAGTTGTGTATTTGTGTTGTTGTTTGTTGCAGGGTATGCATTTGTGTTGTAGTTTATTTGTGTTGTAGTGTTGTGTTACACCCATAATTCCAGTCCACTGAGGCGTGGGTTCTGAATCCCAACTTCTGACATGGAGTGTTTCCCTCTAAAGCTAATGACTGAGACGTGATATTTGGAAAAATGAACTTAGAAATTCTTTACATTTTAGTGGACATGAATTTGCGCAAGATACTGAATTGTAAGTGTTACAGCCACACCTTTTGTGACCATCTGCATTAGTAGTAATATGTTGATACCTTTAATAATTTTATATGATATGAAAAATAATACGGTAATATCATAAATCATAATTCTATAATAATTTAATATGATATGAATAATAATGCTATAATATGATAAATAATAATCAAATAATAATATGATATGATATAAATTAAACTATAGTGCAAAAAAAATTGAAAAAAGACGTTGCCTCATAGTTCTTTTACGCTCGCCGTCTTCTCTTCTAACCATTTGGCCATTGATCTTATAAAGGCCCCTCTGGTTAAAACATATCCAAACAGAGCTCCTATTGTGTTCTAAAACCTTATCTTACTTGGAGTATATCCACTCTAATACTTTCATAAAAATGCATATCTTTTGCTATGGTTAGTCCTCGTATCCAAACTACTCTGACAGATGTAGTAGTGGCGATGTAGCCTTGGTAAATAATTAGCAGCTGGTAGATAAATCTCCCCATCGGGGAATCAAACCCCAGTCTTCCGTGTGACAGGCAGAGGGTCCTACACTTTCAAAATATGCCTTTGAGATACAAGAACTTCTTCACTTGGGACAGCCACTGACTCCCAACCTGATGGGAGCAATCCTGCACTTTCAGACTAGGAGGGGCTGACTTTGATCCCGACTGCTTGAAACTGGACTTTAATCTGCCCCAGTGGGTGCTAGAGATGGGAAGTAACGAAGTATAAATACTTTGTTACTGTACTCAAGTAGATTTTTCAGATATTTTTACTTTACTTCACTATTTATTTTTTTGGTGACTTTTTACTTTTACTCCTTACATTTTAACATGAATATCGGTACTTTCTACTCCTTACATTTTACAAAACTGGCTCATTACTTTAGTTTTGTACTAAAGGTCGTCTATCAGATGTGATTGTGAGTCCATGTCAGAGAATAGCACGGACACACGCCTCACACCACATAGCGGCGCGCACGCCACACGGAGACAAAAGTGAGAGAAAAGAAAAGAGACTAGCTGTCTGGAGGATAATCAGTTGAGATTGTGTGTGTCTTTGAGAACTGTAAGTCATATAACTGATGTTGTTAGTTCATTTAAGCCTGTTGTTGTATTGGTCTATAGATCTGGCAAATTTAAAATTTAGCTTGCTTGTGTTCTTCACCTGTTACCTAGGTTACACCTGTTTCCTAGGTTACACCTGTTACCTAGGTTACACCTGGCTGTTGATTTGATATAATGGCGATTGTTGAACGTCCTTGCTCATTAAGATAATAATTAATAGTGGGTTTATTGTTATTATTTACTAGCATATGTGATTCCTATGCATTGTGTATGGTAGCCTTTACATTGTTATTTTTTTTTTTTATTTCCACACACACAGCCATAGCAGAGCTTCCCCCCCATGTTTATACTGATGCTTGATTGTAATGAAGCATCATCAGAAAGAAGTTGTCTCCGTCTGTGTTTTAACAGACACACCTGGGACCAGGTTGGAAACCAAATCAACTTTAAATCCAGTCCTAATCTAGTCCTCACTAAGTTTAAAATAATTTCACAGGAGTTACAATACAAAAATTTTATCTAATTGGATGGGAACATACAAAGACTTCTCACAAAATCATCTGTCAGAATCTTATTAACCTGGAGTCCCAGTCTCTGTCAATATAAATAGGCCTATATGTTTCAAGCCTATTTATCAGACAATTTAAAATGTAGGTAATGGCATATAAAGAGCCATTTTTCCAATTGACTGAAGAACAGATTCAAGAACAATACAATGCAAGTAAATGTCTGCCTGAATTTTGAGAGATTTTGTTATGTTTGATGAACTTTTTCCAAACAAGTCCAGCTTCTATTTTTGTAACTCAGTTCCCCCCAATTTCTGAGTAACAGGAAAATAGCCTGAAAGCATACAAACTTTTAATCCAGTGCAGCTCAACCTCAAAAAGCCATAAAGCAAATTCTTGTTGCTTAAAGATTGAGTTTCTCCTTCTCATAAATCCCTAGACAGGTGTAGTCTCAGTGGCGCAATAGGTCAGCCATAAAGCAGTTGCCTGCTAACCCAGAAAGGATGGTGGTTCAAGTCCACCCAGGGACGTTTGTTGCTTAAATAACCTGGAGTGAGCCAACTCTGGAGTTTATCCTTCTGCAGAAGACCATAGAGCAGCCCAAAGATAACCTAAGCCTTACCTCTATTAGAAGGTACAGTTCTGCAAACCATGTACATATTAATCTTTATGGTCATTGGTATGCAGATCACTTGATGTAATACAAGCAAATACATAAGGCCCCACCCAACAGTTTTGTGATAAGTGGCGTGCAACTGTATGTCAATGATCAAGCTTGTTGCTGTGAACAACCAGCAAAATGATTGATGCATTGTCAGTTTTAATCAGTTTTAATGTTAAAAATGGTTGTCGGACCTTAAAGACAAATAAACATGAATCTCATAGATATGTATTGATATCACAAACAGAGCAGTACAACGTAAAAATAAACATAATAACTCATATACAATAGTATGTGCTTCATTTGAGTTTTTATGTTATTATATGTTCAACTCCGCAGAGTTCAATTGTGAAACATGAACAGAGAAACATGTTTCCGCCCAGTTTCAAACAGTTTTGAACAGGGGACATTTTGCATAGAAAAGATTTTAAACTTCATATTTTAGGATTCAGTCACCGGTGACTTTGTCATGGATTTGAGAGACAGCGAATCTGTAGTAAACCTAAATATATCTACATGTATTTACTGTGACATAAATGCTGGAATAGCGCCACCTATCGATTGATGTACCAAAAAGTAAAACTTGGGGATTCCTCATTAGTATAATGGACAGTATCTCCGCCTGTCACGTGGAAGACTGGGGTTCGAGTTTTTTCCACCAGCTTAGGCCTCAAGGAAGTCCCGGCTAACGCGCTGGACTACTCATGAGGGGAAAGAGGGCCTTGGCTCAGGCTGTGTTCAGCATGGGAGGAGAACTCCTAACCCTAAATGGGAATATTGTCAAGCGATGGAAAGAGCACAACTTTGCAGATGATGTGGTTCTGTTGGCTTCATCAGGCAGTGATCTACAACGCCCACTGGGGCAGATTAAAGTCCTGTTTGGACAAATGTTCATAAACTTTTCAATTGGTTAGTAGTAGTTACCAGACAGAGCTCCTCTCTGCTTTATCTTTCCATTTGTGTGATTCCATGTCCCAGAAATGCTTGTTACGATACGATCAATAAAGTAATTGGATATCATTGTAATCACATTCGGATCGTCTCAAATGGAGACCCTGATGATTATTGTGTTCATTAGTGCATCTCTTTGGGGTTGTCTTGGTAGTGAGTTCATCATCTTACATATCACTGAACAAATGCAGAGACAGTCTGTTTCACAATTGTTCCCAACACTAGTAAAATAAAATCATCTGGTAGCAAAACTACCCAAACACAAGCACTGACTGGAGTTATGTATGCAGTAAGTGCTACTTGTTGGGGTAGTTTTGCTGACCTCTGAAGTCCAAGATGTCCTCCATGAAGAAATATTTAAAAGGGATATTATCCATTACTGGTTGAACGATGCTGACATGTTTTCTAAGTCATTCCTATTACCTTAATTTTTGCATTGACTTGACTGTTAAATTCAGTAAGTGCAACTTGTTGGGACAGTTGAACATAATGCTACAGACTTACAGAAGATGGATGTCATTGTAATCACATTAAGATCACCTCAAATGGAGACACTGATGATTATTGTGTTCATAAGTGCTTCTTTTTGGGGTTGTCTTGGTAGTGAGTTCATCATCAGACACTTACAAATGCAGAGGCAGTACATTTCAGCAGTTGTCCACCGCTAGCTAAATGAATAAAAGAATGGGAGTTTTGGAATAGATTTAGTACTAATTGGTACTTTCTTTTGCTGAATGAGCTCTATCTGGAGGCAAAAGGAGTTGCACCAAAGAAAGTCATTGGACTCTAATTGACCACTCATAGACTGTTAATGGCATACATTGGGATGATGGTTGTCTATACATGAAGCCATTCATTACTTACAATAGACAAGACCATTGAAAGTTGATCAAAAAGAAGGTGGAGTTGAGTGGAAATGCCTGTATTCAGTATTTAAGACGACAAATCTGTGTAAGGAACCACTTCCACTCATTCTATATCACAACACAGAAGATGCCAGAAGAGACATCTGTGCTATGGATAAGCTCATGAGCAAAGAAGGTTGCTTACTGTAAGACTTTGACATTGGTCTAACTCAGGCATTGGCATTGGATTGATTAGTGCTTCCCTTTGGGGTTGTCTTGGTTGTCAGTTCATCATCAGACATATCGCCAAAGCCTGCAGACAACGAAAGGCATCCAATAACGGGGGGTAGTAAAGCAACAATGACCCTTCACATTATACAAAATCACAGCTGTGCCTTCATGAACAATATTGTATTATCTCATAGGTACTGGAAGTCACCAATGTATCTCTGAGCATTTATTTTCAGTCTCAATGCCCAGATGTGTTACAAGTTTTGCAGTGAGCATTGTATTGTCCAGCAGAAAGGCAACAGATGTGTTACTTTCGACTATGATTTATACCATAGCAGTGCAAGCATTTTACCCAGGTTTGATTAGAATCCCTGGCATCTCCAGCAGGTATTATGGTCCAGTCTATAAAAGAGCTGCAGAAGATCATCATTCCATTTCCTCTGACAGAGGAAATGGAATGATGAAACAAGTATCACAATAGCAAGGCAATAAAGTAGAAGACTAATGTAAGAAGTAAATAGCAATTTTGTGCGCTTTACTCAGCAATTAAGAAGGATTATTTAGGACAGTGTTGTGGGTTGTCATGACCTCCTTGCATTTATGGTAATTAATGCAAAAATCAGTCTCAATGCCCAGGTGTGTTTTTGCAGATTTACAAGATTTGCAGTGAACTTTCTAACATCCAGAAATGGTGGTATAATGGTGAGCATAGCTGCCTTTCAAGCAGTTGACCTGGGGTTGATTCCCAGCCATAACAGTAGCTTTCTTTGAGTGGTGTTACTTGCTTTATTTGTCAAGAAGTTAGCAGAAAGGTTACTTGCCCAACCCGGTTTGATAAAACATTATATATCTTTTATTGTTCAAATAAGGGAGCATATCAATCAATCAAGCTGCCTCCATGAGGAACCACAGACACAAGCAGTGAACTACGGTATTACTAATCCAATTGAGTAGGTTATTAACCACCAGTTTTTGG
Organism: Etheostoma perlongum; assembly: GCA_026937815.1. NCBI lineage: Eukaryota > Metazoa > Chordata > Actinopteri > Perciformes > Percidae > Etheostoma > Etheostoma perlongum. The sequence continues at coordinate 105,285 of JAEKDQ010000877.1, read as the reverse complement.
GTTGTTGTGGTCAAGTGTTTGTTGAAAAGTTCATAAACATTTGTCTAAACAGGTATAACACTGCTTTTCAGGTTGTCGTGGCCGAGTGGTTGAGGTGATGGACTAGAAATCCATTGGGGTCTCCCTGCGCAGGTTCAAATCCTGCAGACAATGAAAGGAATTCTCTAATAAGAGTGGGAGCAAACTGACAACACATTACAGGATACTGGAATGGATGTCTTTGTTTTGTTTTTCAGTCTGTGTTACAAGAATTGCAGTGAACGTTATATTGTCCAGCAGAAAGGCAACAGATGTGTTACTTTTCAACTATTTATACCATATCAGTGCATTTATTTTGCCCAGGTTTGATTTCCAGCCACCACAGTTGCATTTACAGGTATTGAAGCCATATACAACATTAACATTACATGTTTTACCCAGGTTTCTTCTTTTATTCAGTGATATTTCAATATCTTTGTGGGTGTCTTCCCAAAAGGATTAATAAAGATAAGTCCAAGTCTATCTCAGAAAACAGTCAAAAAATCTGAAAATCTTCAGGGGATGTAGCTCAGTGGTAAATGTAAATGAGCTGTATTTACATAGTGCTTTTCTAGTCTTAACATCTACTAAAAGTGCTTTTACATAGTACAGGAACCATTCACCACTCACACACATTCATACACTGTGGCCGAGGCTGCCGTACAAGGTGCCACCTGCTCATCAGATACACACTCACACACATTCACACTCCTATGGCGCAGCATCGGGGGCAATTTAGTCTTCAGTGTCTTGCCATAGGGATTGAACCACCAATCTTCCAATTGGCAGGCAAGCTCTAACACTGAGCCACAGCTCATTCTTTGCATGTATGAGGACCTGGCATCTCCAGCAGGTATTATGGTAGAGTCTTTAAAAGAGCTTGTGGTAATATGACTGGTAGGGTTATAGAACACAGTGGTATAGTGAAACCTCCTGTGACACAAACTTAGCAGTATGCTCTTCTATACTCAAGGCTAGCAGACAGCACATCTAGCACTTTCCACATACATATTTTACAGTTTTACTGTAATGCATTTTTGCTGTATTTGTTATCCACTTTTTATGGGTGTTACAGTAATTTGCAGAGGATGGTTTCTATTCGCCGACCTCTGGGTTACGGGCCCAGCACCCTTCCCCTGCGCCACTCTGCTCTGCTTTACAATGCCAGGGACGGGAAAATCTGTGATTCACATTTTGAGGGAAGGACCAAGGTTCCAATAGTTTACGGGTTGTAAAGTTAAACATTTGGTAGACCTTGCAACTATCTTTTATGTGAGCTTCCTGATTACTCACACATTGACTATTCACATGTAACACTTGTGATTGGCTGGTGTTTTAAAAACAAGGCATTGTGAGTACAGATATAAACATCAGAAAGGAGTCTACCAAGTTGCCTCTTATCATTTTATTTTGGAAAGTTTGGACTGCGTGGGTTTTCAACATGGGTTTCGGACTTCCTTGCTGATGAGTTGAAACTATACTATACTAGAAAGGAGTGCACCTGTTATTGTTTTTAGGCAACCTCAAAAGAAACAGATACCAGCATGTGACTTTGCAAATCAGTTTCTCACTCTCAAAGATGCCAGTTTACAGATCTAAGTAGTATTTCTTTCATGATTGTACTTTTGTTTTTGAATGGTAAATTTGGCAATTTGTAATCAAAAACAGGACCTTTCCCATTTTGACAAACTGTTTTGATCACTTGAGGTATTTCAGTGAAGTCTTTTCTTGGACAGTTACCTTGCAAAGTCTCTGGAACAATAGTTGGCAGTTGGAGGAGTAATGACTCTTTAAGTGAATATGCAAAAGAAGATGTTCAAAAATTCAGCCCAGGTAAATGCTCAGCCCATATTCACACAGACCTAAAACCTACTCACTTTTGTTGAAACTATACTAACTAAAAGCATACCGTTACCTGTTATGGTCCCTGTGTGTGTCAATGTCAAAAGCAAATGTTACAGAGCTACCAGCAACTGATATGATGATTTGGAGCTATATCATTTGTGCTGAACTATTATAACAGCCAGTTGGTGAAGTAACTAAAATCCTAAAATGCAACTTGGTAGACTCCTTCCTGAGGATATTTGCTAAACCTGTTTCCAGCACCTTTATATTTTGACAAACTGGAGGCTGAGCAGTGATAACCCTGTAATGGGCACACACCCTCTGGTCCCTCTTCTTGAAGAGGGGAACCACCACCAGTCTGCCACTCCTTAGGCACTGCCACAGACCTCAATGCAATGTTGAAGAGGTGTGTCAACCAAGACATCCCCCCAAACCAAGAGCTTTCAGCATTTCTCCGGATTTCATGTAAGCATTATGCCCAGGTTTGATTTCTGTAATGGTACAAATAAGGGAGCATATCAATAAACTTTTCAATTGGTTAGTTTCTATGTTACCAGACACGGGCAAAGTGCAAGTGTAGTGCACTTCCTGTGTCTGTGGATCCTCATTGAGGCAGCTTGATTGATTGATATGCTCTCTTATTTGTACCATTACAAAGCTTACACTCACCTATAGGATTATTAGGAACACCATACTAATACTGTGTTTGACCCCCTTCACCTTCAGAACTGCCTTAATTCTACGTGGCATTGATTCAACAAGGTGCTGAAAGCATTCTTTAGAAATGTTGGCCCATATTGATAGGACAGCATCTTGCAGTTGATGGAGATTTGTGGGATGTACATCCAGGGCACTGCCACTCCCGGCACCACCACATCCCAAAGATGCTCTATTTATTGAGATCTGGTGACTTTGGGGGCCA